>LKNJ01004375.1:24018-77530 GCA_002120245.1 Maccullochella peelii
ACTCTTATCCCATTAATGCTTGTTACTAACTCAACTGCTTCCCTTTCTCTCCTCTTTCTCTCTCTCCTTCTGTTTCTTTCTGCGAGTGTTTCTGCCTCCGGAGCTGCGGAGTGTGGATCTGTGGTTGCAGAACTGCGGAGTCTAGATCGGTGGTTGCAGAGCTGTGGAATCTAGATTGGTGGTTGCGGAGCTGCATAGTCATGATCTATGGTTGCGGAGCTGCGGAGTCGTGATCTGAGGTTGCGGAGCTGCGGAGTCTGGATCTGTGGTTGCGGAGCCTGGATCTGTGGTGCTGCTCGGCAGCTGCTGCTGCTATTGTTGTTTTTGGACTTAGTATTACTACTATCATATTGCTATTAGTAATACTTGTATCAACATTAATACCATTCCCACTACTGTTACTTTACATCTGTATGTAGAACTGAACTGTGCTGTGCTACTGCATGTTCGCTTTCCTCACGCTCTCTCTCTCTCGCTCTCTCTCTCTCTATCTCTCCCTTGCTCTCTCCCTCTCCTCTCTTTCAACCCAACCGGTCGAGGCAGATGACCGCCCACCCAGAGCCTGGTTCTGCTGGAGGTTTCTGCCTGTTAAAAGGGAGTTTTTCCTTGCCACTGTTGCTTGTGCTTGTTCTTGGCAGGAATTGTTGGGTCTGTGTAAACATAAGGAGTTGGTCTAGACCTGCTCTTTATGAAAAAGTGCCCTGAGATAACTTTGTTATGATATGGCGCTATATAAATAAAACTGAATTGAATTGAATTGAATTGAATTGAAAGAAAGGGAACCTGGATATTTTAACACCCAGCAATTAAAATCTCTCATTTTTAAGCAACATTTTAGAGAAACTAATTTTTAATCAGCTAAGTACCTTTTTAAACTCAAGTACTAAATTAGAAATGTTTCAATCAGGTTTTAGGACACATCACAGCACAGAGACAGCACTGCTAAAAGTAGTGAATGATATCAGAACAAATCTTGATCGCAACAAGCCTTCAGTTCTGGTGCTACTTGACCTGAGTGCTACCTTTGATACTGTGGACCACCAGATTCTGTTAGACAGATTAAGTGAGCATGTTGGCCTGACTGGAACTGCTTTCAACTAGTTTACCTCATACCTTTACAGAAGAAAATATTTGTATCTATAGATGACCACTCCTCCAAACACTATGAGGTTACCTGTGGGGTACCACAAGGATCAATTTTAGGACTGTTACTTTTTCATTTGTACATGTTACCCCTAGGACTGCCCTGTCATCAGGAGGCACGGCATCTCTTTCCACAGCTATGCTGATGACACTCAGCTCTATGTGGCTGTCTCCTGATGAGACCGGGCCGATTGACTCACTTTTTAACTGAATTATAGATATAAAGGCCTGAATGTCACAGAACTTTTTACAGCTCAACCAGGATAAAACCGAAGTACTGATCATTGGTTCAAAGGTCTGGTCTGGTCTAATCAAGAATACAATCAATCAGCTAAAATTAGTTCAGAACTCTGCTTCACGAGTGCTGATTGAGGCCAAAAGGAGAACACATTTTACGCCTATTTTAAAGTCTTTACACTGGTTACCTGTTAGTTTTCGTATTGATTTTAAAATTCTCTTACTAGTTTTATAAGGCACTACATGACCTGGCACCAGACTACCTCTCAGAAATGCTTCTGGTTTATGAGTCGGGAAGGCCCCTCAGAACCACCGGTTCTTCTCTTTTAGCTGTTCCACAAAGCAGAACACAAACATTTGATGATGCTGCTTTCAGCCGTTACGCTCTGAGCCGCTGGAACAACCGTCCAGAGGATCTGAGAGGAGCTGAAAATATTGAGATTATCAAACATAAACTAAAAACGCATCTATTTAGTCTGGCTTTTATGTAGCGTTTAATAATTTTATGGTTTTATTATTTATGCTTACTTATCATTATTATTTTCATCAACATTATTATTATCAACATTTTTTTGCTGATTGTTAGTATTCATTTCATTCTATTAAATTTTTTAACATTTTACTATTATTATTATATATTTATTTTGTGTAGTATTCTATTTTATTATTTGCTTGTATTATCTTTTATGCTTTTCTGGTTGTTTTGGTGTTCAAAGTCCATTTTTAACTTCCTACGTTTTGTCAGTCACTTGTAAAACACTTTGAATTGCATTTGATTTATTTGAAAGGTACTATATAAATACATTTTGATTGAGTGATAACAGATTGGTGACCAATCCAGGGTTCCAGCTCCTCATGACCCTGACCATTATAAGAGGGTACAGAAAATAGATCCATACTTATTTGATCATGTTAAACTAGTAGAAGTATAAATTAACAAATATAGCTACAAATTATTCTTGAAGGCTTTGCCCAGTTGGCTGGAATGCCAACTGTTTGTCAATTGATCTTTGAAACTTACATTAATTACAGATTCGTTAGGGAATTGTCACTAATTAAGTACAATATCAACTCAGGCAGGTTCTGCATTATTAGTTAATCTTGGGGCCCTGTCTTGTCGAGGCTTGTCAGGCCCTGTGTTGAAATGTGTGAACACATATTTTTATAATATATCATATTATTGGAGTTCATATTGTGCTCAAAGGGAACACATTTCAAATTATTGTTGTGTGTAATCAAATTACCACAAACTCATACACACACACAGTCAAGTAGAATAAGGTGTATCAGTATTTTGTCAGCATAGGAAAACTGGTTGGTTTCTGGATGTCCAAAACATTAGACAGATGATGGTACTAGATCATATTTATCCTCTGGAAAACATGAATGCCTTTACCAAATTTTGCTTCAATTAAACTAGTAGAAGTTAAAATATTTCACAGGGTAATGGAAAAATTTGATTTGCTGATGGCACTAGATGAAAAGTCAGGAAATCACCAGGATCATAAGGAGTCTATCTCTGGACTTTTGTACAAACTAAATATCTGTAGAAAAAGTTACGGCAATCCATCCAATATTTGTCTAGATATTTCACTCTGGAAGAAAGTGGTGAAGTGGTGACTGATGAAGTGGTGACTGACTGGCCGACATTTACATCCATAGCGCCACGCAGCTTGTGTGGCTAAAAATGAGACAGAACATATGAGAAGTTTAAAAATCATTACTATAGGTGCTATATTTGTCACAGTTGTTATGATGAATAGCCACTTTGCCCTTTATTAAAGGGTCACTGCTGTGAAAATTGCTGTATAATATCTTTTGTGGCTCTAAGAGCTTTATCAAGTTTGAGAAACTGTCCTCACATTAAAAATGGCCTCATGCAAATTATATCTGTCAGAACACAGGTGGAAGTAATACAATCAAACCTGACCAAACCTTAACCATAGTGTGGCAGACCAGAAAACATCATTTTTGTTATATCCATATGCATTTTGGAAGGCCAAGAAGTGTGGAGAATTTGTTGTTGGCAAAGACTATAATTTAATAATTTGTAATCTAGGTTTGGGCCTGGAGACAACATTTTCATAGAAAGCACATGTCAAAAACTGGGGGCATGGAGTTTGAAAGAGTTTAACAAAAGACAATACTAAGACGCAATATTGGAATGTAGGATCCAGCGAGTCCCAGAACATTACTGAAGTGCAATGCTAAATCACAAGAACTCTTTTAAGTAAAAGATCAAATAATTAAATAAATTAAAATTCATAATTAATTGACCTTTGAAAAAACAGAGGTTTCTGGGAAATGAAGTGTTTAATAATTTTGTATTAATTATGTGATTTTATGAGGTTGATCACTCTGCAGGAACCAACCATCTTACCTTTTCATTAGTGTGAGTTAGAGTGAAGGTATTTAGAGTCCCATAAAAGGCTTTTCCATCTTAAGAAAATAAACATAGAAAATAAAAGTACAAAAAATAACCTTGTATTTCTAGTTAAAAAACGAGCACTAATATCACTGCAAAATAACAACCATCTCAAATTTCAGCATAATCCTTGACATACCCATATTGTTTACCTGTATATACCACGGTGATACAGAGAAGCGAAACACTTTACTAGAAAAGACTGTAGTGTAGGTTTAACAATATCCAGCTGTAACTAACCTTGAAGAAGGTCATGGTGGAGCCATCCTCTACCACCCCGTATTCTATCTTTGTCTGCTTGGCCAGGTCGTCAGCAGAGTCGATGGGCGACTCCATCCTCTCCACGGTGAGGAAGGCCGCCAGGTTTGCCGTGTAGGAGGAGATGATGATGAGCGTGAAAAACCACCAGATTCCTCCTACAATTCTGGTGGAAAGGGCTTTCGGCATGAGCTCAGATCCTGAACAAGAGGAGCAGAGGATGGAGGTGAGGCCCGGCACAGCACTAGGCTGGAGAGGGGGCAGCACCCAGGCCGGGCCAGGCTAGGCCTCTGCATCTGCTGCCTGGATCACTCACTCAGACACAGACACACAGAGTGGGCAGAGTGGACAGCCTCATGGTTGGACCTTGGGGGGCTAGCTACTGTAGCTGGCAAGCTAACCACTAACAGGCTAGCTAGTCAACTGTCTAGAAACCATCTTTTGTGGAGCAATGTATTGCCGCGGTCACGGGTCGTCTTTTGTTGTTTTTGATTGGTTGCCAAGCTTCAAGGGGGCAGGCCTTCAGTAATATGAGCTGGCCTGAGGGCAGAAAGTGAGGGAGAGGGTGCTAGAGTAGAGATATGGATGCATGAGAGTGACGTGCTGCAGATGAATGCAAAGAGCAAATTTTTGTTGAGACTGTGATGGACAATGAGTGTTTAAATTCTGTCTTCATCTATTTGTTAACTGAAACAGACACAAAGCTCAGTGCATGGTTGTTAATACAAGAAGAAGACCAGAGCAGACTGGAGCGGGCCGGCCCAACCATGCAGTCGAATGAGCGACACTGCAGGGAACGAATGGAGCAAGTGCGGAAAACTAGTCGAGCTCACCAGGATTTCAGGTAAGGCCTGCAATACTACTTGTGCAGTGACAGTATACTGCTGTCTGATCCTTCAAAGATCAACCCTGTCTGGTTTGCAGTTGGTCAATAACGTGAAACTGCATGTCAAAGTAAAGTTAACAAAAGCTAAACTCTACGTAAAGATCTGCGTGGTTTACTTCATCCCTGCGAGTGACTCCACTGGTTGCGGCAATTCCTATGGAATGAATTAATTTTGTTCAGAATTGTCATTTATCTTAGCACAGTCAGCATCAGTTACTTTGACTATTTTTTATTTCTTACAACAGAGTGGGCTAAATCTTCCGTTTTTTTACGCAGACTGTGTGCAGAGCATGAAGGAGCATATGTGCATGGGCAGAGTGGGAGTGAGGGAGGGAGGTTTGTTGTCCGAGTGAAAGAAGGTGGGCCTGGGTTATAGCAGAACTATTCTACTCAAGCGGCTTAAGCTATTGAAAGCAGGGATTTTGTGCATTCACTCAGAGGGAAAGCTGATAAAGAGTCAGAGAGATAGGAGGTTAAGAACTCTGTGCTCCACTCCCTTTGTGAGAGACTCACTCTGCACTCTCACTTTTCATCAAACTTTCTTTCTTGCAGTCCTCTGAGTGAGCTGTCTAGTGAGGGAGCATGCAGGGAAAGACATGACAGCCAACTGGAGCTCGAGCCCTCCACTATTGATACTGCAATGGAGAGGGACCGACAGGCTGGAGGGGGCACACACTTCCCAGGGTACCTCCTAACTGTTTCACCCAGGATAAGGTTTTTAGGAGATTATCTCTATGGTAAACTTAAAACTGTTAAGTGACAACAACTAATAGATTGTATACATCATGACTTTCCAAGATCATAAAAATAACTTATGGTTTAATAACAGTAATATAATTTCATAAGTAGCTGAAGGTGTTTACTGTTAGTATGTGTACAGGCTCAAAGAATGAAGCAATGGCATTACACCTAATCTTTCGTAGCACCATGACACCACTTTAAATAGGGGGTGTTAAATTCATATTTTCATGCATTCAAAATATGTTGATAATAGGCCAGGCAAGTTTATTTATATAGCACAATTCATACACATTGGCAGTTCAAAGCGCTGAACAAATGAGCAGATAAAAGAACATAAAAAAAGAAAGGTAAAAGAAAAAAGACACCGTTTTTAAACTGACGGCACCAGTACACCTCTGCATTATCACTCACTGCATAGTGTAAAGTAGCTCATGTAGTTTCTGCTAAACTGTTAGCATACTATTACTATTATTACTATACATATAGTGAATGTGAAGCCCTATATCATATATATCAGTACAATAGTTTGTGTTAATGTAAGTCTTAGTATTACTGGATCTCAGTGCTGCATTCCACATGGTCAAGCACAATAGCTTACCAGTCAAACTATAAAACTGTGTGGGACTTTCTGGCACACTCCAAAATTGGTCTGAATCCTATTTGAAGGACAGGGATTGCTTTGTGTTGATCGTTAATTACACTATGAGTGAACAAAAAATGATATTTGGTTCCCCAAGGGTCTATTCTCGGACCTCGTCTGTTTAACATCGACATGAAATAGACTTGCCTTGCCTTGATGCTTTTTTCTTATTTTTTCTGTTTTTCCACACGTGTATTCGTTGAGGTTATATAGAACTTATATTTACACCCCTTTTGTTTTTATGCATTTGGCAGACATACACAGAAGCCTACACATCATAATAGAGTTGAAAATGTATTATCTAAAAAATGTAAAAGACAATAATTGAAGATTGAGCAAAGGTTAAGAAGTAATTGTGTGATGCTGTACTCTCACAGAGGACCCTCAAAAAGCTTGGTTGGCCCCATGTTATTACTTAAAACATAAGTTAACCAGTGGTACAGTCTCCTAAAAACCCACTCTCTGTTTAATCTCTTATTAGGCACCAGCTATCCGCACTATCAGACATGGCTCAACCATGGTATCAAAGTCACCCACCGCGGCCACCAACCACCCACTTTGCCCATTCATCAAACCACAACCCAGAACAAAAATCAAGATAGCAGGCATGAACACAAACACATCTTCATCAGTACTGTTAGCAGTGGATTCAGCTTGTTCTCTGTTGTTCATGGCCGGATATCAGATGCAGGTTTGTTTAAAAGTGGAACATGTTACCACCCCCGAGCTTCTTATCCTGTTCCACCTCAGAAACCAGAACAGGAAAGAGGGGCGACCCACTCAGAGAAGCGAGTCAACCCAAACAGAGCCTGGTTGGGGCTGACTGTCATGTACCCAAGGTAACGTCATGACCAAACAGCACATCCCACAGTTTTCTGGGGGGCGGGGCAAGGCACCGGGCAGGGGAGCCTCTCTACAGTGCAGACCATCACAGTGCCATGCAGACACTGTGTGTTCGTCCAGTCTAATCCCACAGCTTTCTGGCCCTCAGCCACATCTTCTCAACCCTACACATCTGTTCTGCTGGCTTTTCAAAGAAACAACACTACTCTACACTGCATCTAATACATCTAATAGCTAAAAGGCATGACATTTGCATCAATCTTGAACAGGTCCTCATTAGTTGTAAACATGTTTTATGCTCAATGTTCATAGAATATTTTGGGTGTTTTTTTTGTTGGGACAAAGTTAAAGTAAAACCAGTCATCATATTTTGATCTCAAGTAATTTCAATGATAGTTTGAATCTTTGAAGTCAAATAAATAAAAATCTGTGAACAAACTTAGTAGCTAATTTGGGGATATTAGTAAGCATGCCGTATAAGTAAGCATGCAACCAGCCAACAAGGCATAAATTATGAGCTACTAAATCCTAGGAAAGGTTGAGATGTCTGTCACTTCATCCAAAAGACATGTTTTCTCACTCACCTCTGGTGGTATCTAGTCATGCACATAGTCTTACTTTTATTTGTCTGAGTTTCGAGACATCTGTCACTGAGATTTCACCTTCCACCCTAATAAAATGGTGGTCTGAGATAACTTTGTTATGACTTGGCGCTAAATAAATAAAACTGAGTTGAATTGACTTGAGGTGTGCTCTGTGGATTATCCAGACTACCTGGAACACAGGTTCTGGAAAGAGCTGTTGTTGATTTTTTTTTTATGTAATGACGCAAATAACCAAATAATTTATAATTCTATGCAACTGAAGATTGTAGTTGAATATCTAATTTGTCTAGTATTAACACTAATTAATAATTACTGACATATTTTTCTTAAAAACATCAAGTAAGTGATTTAAAGTAGCATCAGTGTTTTGTTTTGTTTTCTCAAATTCTAATAACATTCAAGTGTAAAAAAAATAACAACTTACTAGCTTTTTCTGGAGCTTTCAACTACATTTCAGGTGGGTGTCGTTGTATTTGAGTGTAAACAGGTGGGTTATTCTGTATACAGTATGGTTGCTGGGGAAGACCATGAGGTACGGTTGGAAGCTCTTGAAAAAATTATTGGACTATTGGATTTTTTTTTTTGTCAAACTGCTGTCTCCAAGGTCAAAAATAAACTTTCAGAAATGTTCAAGTAGTTGAAGTTTGAATTTTTCATCTTAAATTTTAGTGTGTGAATATAAACAATTTGATCTGACTTTGATTTTTAGATCAGAATTGGACGGATTGAATGTGAGCAACTTGAATAACTTTTATTTCTTTATTTATTCACTTCAATTTTCTATCTGAATGTATGAATCCTAAAAGATACTCTTAAAATTAAGGTTTTGAAATTGCACCATGTGGAATTACCTCCTGGGAAATTCAGAGAGGAATCAAACTGCATAAATTCAGATATTTATAGATATAAGTAATATATGTCTGTGCTATAAATTCAGTGGTATGTACATTTGAACATAACGTATTCATTTGTGGTTGGATTTCACAATAAGGTATTCACTTGATTATAACATTCAAATGTTTACAGCTATTATTTAGTTTCATAAAAATAATATTCCTTTCTCCTCCATTGTACTGGAGTGCAGGCAGAGATGGCAGAGACAGATATTCAAAACCTGGAGGTATAAAACCAAAACTATCTGCATGGCTCGACACCACAAGAGGTAAGGACATTTTTTTAATTTCTTGTAATTTGGGTGAACTGACTCTTTAAAGCAGCTTTGACTATAGCAGCTAGCTCTTTGTGTGCATTGCACTGTTCATATGCAAGGACACATACTGTACATATCATGCTTCCCAGGTCCTAAAATCATCACTACCTGTCATAAATATGTTGCATTGGCAATTGCTTTGGAGGAAATGCTCATTTAAAATGCAACATATCTCCCATTGTGACATGCATTGTAACGGATATAGGCCACATAATTATTAAAGTGATAACATTCCATTTTCTGTCAAACTTTTTTTTTTTTTTTTCTCAGTCTGAAGATGCCAACTAGTTGAGAAGATATGGCATTGGTTTGGCAGTAGTAAACTAAACCAAACAGGCAGGGTAAGCTGCTGAGTTCCACATTCTCATTCATTCTCACCCATTTCATCCATCTCATGTATTCTGGGTGGGTACACTTACCTGTTCAAATGGCTGTGAATAGGTGGGGAGAGGGAGGAGGGAGGGGAGGAGATAGGGAGCATGCAGGAGCACCATCCTCATTCATTAATCACATCACTCGAATCCCACTCAGTCCATCCTGCTGGACTTGACCAGTGAAGCATCTAGCATCATGCACAGAGGCCCCCATGCATGGTCATGGGCCTGGTCAAAGAGCAAAGTTGACCCCCAGCAAAAAAGTGGGACTTGTGCTAGAAAAAGGGGGGCAGGCAGAGGCGTCTACCTTGCTGCATGAGAGCTCCAACTCCGAACCAGAAACTATTTAGCAGGGTGAAATTGTTTTCCACTACATCCGAGTCAGGGTTGCAAGGGTGGGGGTTATACCACTCGTAGGGACTAAACCTGTGACAATTAACAGAGAACACACACACACATATATATATATATTTACTGCAGTTGCATAAAGACACAAGAGTAGACAATAAAAGAGACCAAGAGTGGCCGTCCTACCTGGGGAGACAGGGGAGAGAAAACAAAGGTTAGTTAGTCATGTCCAGAGATGAGACACTGCAAATCATGCCTGAGAACACTTCCTGAATCAATAAGCATTGCTATGTCTTCATGTACATACCTCAAATTGTTATGCTGTTAATTGGATTAGTAAATTAAGAGTCTATTACATTAATGACTGTAAAATGTTATTTCGGATTTCTTTACTGAATAATTTATTAGTCGAAATAAAGCCTAAATGACTGCTCATCTGAATCTCTCTTGTGTGTTTTTAAATTTGAGTAACATACAGTACTCAGGGAGTGGGCTCAAATTAACACCACTCATATTCCAAAAGTGGCTCCTCATGTGGGAGTGCTCATATCAAAGGCAATTCCCTCAGTAATTTAATCGATGGGGTCTGAAAATAACTCCATTGTCAGCCGAGAAAAGAACTAATAATCCTTATAATCTTGGAGGAGCATTAATATTCAGCTGATCAAACGGTTCATTCCCATCACGCCTGCCCCGGCGCTCCCCCTCACTGACGCACTCCTCAAGCAGAGAGATTTCTCATTTATTCATATTAAATAAAAGTGACATTACATTAGTAAAGGTTGATTGGTCTACAATTAAGCATCCTGACCTGATTTGGTTTGTGCTGGAGTAGAGGAGGAACTGGGGCCCTATCTTGACTCAAGCTGTTTAACAGACCCAAGGGTTTGACTAATCAAATTGCAATGCATAATGTAGACTTGTCTCAGTGTGGGCCTTTCTACTGTGCTGGAAGTCAAAAACGATAACCTTGAGTGGCTGTAACATCTGTATGGAGGATAGTGCAGATGAAACTGCTAAACCGCCGCAAGTCCAGGTTTTGATCCAATGTCCTCTAGGTAAAATACACTAGTACTGGGTTGAATACTGTAATACATTACTCTATATGAAGATGTATGGCTGTATCGATAAAATGACAGCATCATAACTGTGCTCTGTCATTGGCTAATGGGCTTTGCCATTATAATGTGGTTAACTATGACATTCCTTTTCACCCCTACAACACTCAGGAGGATATTATGTAGCATAGCTCAAGGACCTCTGAATGTCCCCCTTATTTCTGCTTTAAGAGAATCCTTGGCCTTAAATCAATCCGCCTGCTCACTCAATTTGCCCAAGATTTGCCTGCTTGTCAATTTGCGATGCCAAATTGAGTTCAGCTGAACTGCAACCTTGCCGTGGCATGTGTGACTATGTCAACCAATCCCTTGCACAGAGGTCTCTGGGTGTGTTTCCTCCAATCATGTTGTGAAAAGTCAATTACCGCTCACCATGAGCATGGATGAGTGAAGTTGTCAGCACCATGCTGGATCATGAGAGTGGCTGGCTGGACTACTGGTTGGGTCAGGGAATGCTAAACCAATGCCGTTTACAGGACACAACACAGCTTAACCCGTTTCTCACTGTAGCACTGCTTGCTGTCGTTTTGATCCAATTACTCTGCCCTTACATTATCTCAGGTCATCTGTGCTGCAGAGGAAGAAACTTTGAGCAAGGTCAGTGCCGAGATAAGCACGGACAAAAAAAGCGTGGAATTCACCAGCAGTACAGAAACAATGTGAGGCTTTTATCTTCCTATGGGGGCAGGGTCATCCTGCAGAAAACTCCAGCGATGATTCGTATGATAACACCAATGGGAGTGAGAATGCTCCTGTTGCTCTGTCACATGATGATAGACTTTATATGTCTACACATGAGCTTTTGATCAATGTTGTTATAAATACTGCAGTGTACAATAAAGGCTCAGATCAGTATACCTTACATTTCTGCTGACCATTTTCCAAAGCATGTTGTAGTGGCTTAGAGTTTTTTCAATACATTTATTTCCAGCAGGTTAAACTGTTATAATGGTCTTTGAACAGGTCAAACCAAAAGCACTCATTCAGAATGCTGCTGCTAGAGTCTAAACAAAGATGCAGAAAATGTGAACACCAATTCTCAGGTCTCTGTACTGGCTTCCAGTGTGTCAAAGAACAGAGTTTACTGCTGTACTGTGTATATAGGTTTATCTGTGTTAGCCATCAGGTTGACACCATCCTTTAATTAAATATCAGATATCATTCAGTCATCATCACCCATCAACCGCTCTTATATAATGCAGCTTCCTATCTGACACATGGACATTTTGGAATGGATTTATGTCTTGATTAAGGAGAACATAATTATTTTAAAGGCCCAGTGCAATTAGAATTGTTAACCTTCTCTTTACTTATCAAGACTCCATACACCAGTTATGTTTTCAGAATCGAAGATTTTGAGAAAAAACTATGAGCGTATATAGAGAACATGGATGGGATTCAGGGGAGAATTTCAACCACGTGATGAGGGCTGTGCCTTTAATATGAGCACGTACTTAACCCAAGGCTTTTCATTCAGACTGAGGACAGACGAATTACATTTTGATGTGAGGGAAGAAAGACTTTACGAGTCATGATTATTTAGAGAAACTAGGACTTATTCTGCACAAAAATTCTGATTGATTACTGCCTCTAAGCTTTACCTCTGCTTGTGGCTTATCTTAAGAAAATTTGCTTGATGAGTAAGATGCAGGGAATTTGTTTCCCCAAAGTGTAACGAGGTGATAATGCATAGGCTTTAGCAGAGGTGTGATGTACTATAGAGAGTTTTTTTTTCTTTCAGCTGTTTCATCACCTGCGCCAGAAGCAGCAGTAGTGCTAGTGATGTCATTAGAGGGAACATAAAAGCAATAACAACCGGTAACATTAACATCAGTAACTGGAGATATCAGGGTGGGTGGCACTACAACAGTAATCAGGTGGTTTTAGCTGTGCACCCATGTGGAATAGGCCTACACATGGGCAGGAGCTGCTCTAGCACTGTATCTGTCAGTCTTAGTGTTCAGTCTCTGTCAGTCTCTCACTCATACAAACAGTCAGTCATACAGTACAGCACAAACACAAGCATACATAGATAAAATGTGCAATGTGTACACACACACACACACACACATACACGCACACACACACACACACACACACACACACATATACAAAGTAAATAAATGCACAGTGGAACTAAACCTTGTAGTATTAGGTATTGCCTGTCAAATTTATGTGCTACACAGGTTGGTCTCACAAATGTTTGTGAAATGAGAATTTCTTAACATACAAATGATGTATGTGAACAGAAGGTAAAAAAATACATTAACGGATTATGCAAATGGCTAAAAACTAGTGCATGCTTACATTTAACTGAAAAGCAACCTCTTATATCCATGTGAATCATGACTCGTCTGTCAGGAGCAAAGGCAGAAGTAGTGTGATGTTGTTCAGAGCCACAAAACTTGGTAGGTCAACAAAGCCTGTGCCTTTGACAGAGAAGAGAAAGGGTCATTTCCCATTTCCTATCCACAGTCAGCATCGTGGTTAAAAGAAACCAACCAAGTAGTTTTTCTTTGAACCCAACCTGAATGAAGTAGTTGTTTTTAACCCAAACCATGATTTTTCTCTATGCTTAACCAAGTAGCTATTTATCCCATGTCAAACCCTAATACTAGATCTGTCTCTAACCCTAACCAAGTAGTCCTTGTGACTAAACCTGACCAAACTTTTACCATAGCACTGACAAATGAAGAAATACATTTACAACTGTGATTTGAAGGGGTTTCAAAAGGTACTTCTCCTCCCATAGGGAAGAAAACACAAATATGGGTCATTTTTGATGTGAATGAGAAATTACATATTTTGACATTTAGTTTGAGAGACTTGTTGGGATAAAAAGATCAAAACTATATGCTAGCATACAAAGTCTTCACATTTAGCTGATCCCATAGTTTACTCACCATCCCTTGTGGTTTCTCTGTAGATAGTTTAGTTTTTTTCTGCAGAGGTTTTGAGATATCTGTCTCTGGATTTTCCCAGATCTTTCCAGTTTAAACGGGGACTATTTCTTCTGTAGAAGGTAGTTTTCAGGGCAAGCTGCTGACAGTTAGGTCTGTGGATTATCTAGAAAGATGGGGACACTCTTCCTGGTTAGACATGTCCCTGGTCGAATGTCTGTGGTGAGCACCATAAACTAAATTCTATTCACCTCCATTGAACTGGAGTGAAGGTAGACAAATAACCTGGGCAATTAAAACCAAAAACTATCTGCATGACTACACACCACAGGGGGAGGAAAGTGAGAAGATATCTAACATGTACACTATTATGATAGATCAACTGCACAAGGTCTTACTAACCTAATGTCTGGCAGTACAGGATCAACATTGTCACATAATTCTGTCATGGTGGAGGGATGTCCACATTTTCTGTTCACAATACTTTATCTGCCTTTTAGACTTCTCATTTCATGAAATTTTGTGAGACGTTTATGTGCTACACTCTACAGCAAAAATCATGCAACTGTAGCCCAGCATGCATTTGTGTATACAGGAGAAAAGAAGGAATAAAGTGAGGGGGGAATTTATACACTTACCCAAACACTTACTTATTGTGATATAAAATACAGATAGGTGCATATTCTGAGCCAACTTAGATGACAGTTGCTGCTTTTTATTCTCTTGTGTGATCATATCGCCAGTAACATCGGAAAACACATTGACGTTAACGGTAAAACTGTCGGGTCACAGCTGCAAGAGAGCTGATGTCTCCCAAAAGTTTTAGAGTTAACATGTACTTTTCTTTCTCTTTTTTCCTCAGCATGCCACTCAAACCATTCACCATTCAAACGACAGCCACAAGCAAGAGCCACTAGATCAAGTGAGCGAGCCTTCCAGAACCAATGGCCTCGTTTCATCAACTGGGAGAATTTGTCCAAGCAGACACTAAAAGAAAAGACAATATATATGTTGTATAATTTCACCAGCCAAAGCATTCTTGATGTTGGCTGCATCACCAAACTAAACTGTACATGAACACAAAAGCAAATAACATAATACATAGCTGATTGTATCCGCTCTGAATACAACACCTACCATTCTATGCAAGGTTTTCTTACAGTATGATTAAGGTTAGGTCACATTAAGTCTCAATGACGCCAACAAAGAAAGCTCTTACAAAAACTTTAAAAGAAATGAAAACATTTCTTTATATTTATTATGTTTTTATCTAAAACACAGTTAGAATATGAGTTTCTGCATTTTTATTATACTATTTATATTCCTACTATAAATCAGTACAATGCTCTACCCATACTTCCTTAACCCTCTACAGAAGGACTGCATCCACCAACTCAACATAGCCCTTATGTACTGTATAATTTCATCACTTTCCATCACCAACACCATTAGTGCAACTCCAAATAAGTTGCAGAACCATGTATGTCTTAAGAAATGTTCACAACAAGCATGTTAGGAGCAAAGTAATTAAACTCTTCAGCACTCCCTCCTTGGGTTTAGTTTCTTTGAACAAGTGCAATGCCATTTGAACTTGGGTGGCACCGATTAACTGCAGTAAGAGACCTGAAATCGCAGGTCATAGCCCCACTTATAAGATAACTTTAGTGCAGAAGTGAGAAAGTAATCCAAAGCAACTACAGAAAATAATCCTAAATGTAAGGTTTTATAGGAAAAAAGACAGAAGTTGACATCTGATATCCAACAGTTGTTTATGCTTTGAAAACCTAGCAGTCTGGACAGATATATTTAGCTATATCTTTATGGATTCTCAGCTGCTATGAACAGCAGAGAATTAGTTAGGTTAGTCATGATAGATATGTTTGTCATTCTAAACGAAGGTTACAAGAACTAGAAGCAGATTTGACTCCTTGCTTTTACAATAAAATGTCTAATCTGGTGAGGTGACAGCTCAAAACTGTAATAAACCAGATACTTCATAAACTCCATATGACTTTTTGTTTTTGCTAATAATTGGAGACTGTGAACCAAAACAAGCAGAACAAAGTGATAGACTATATCTCTGAGTCATAGTTGCATTTGAAGCAAGGTGAAGGAAACAAGAGAAAAGAAAAGACAGCATAAAGACACGGGACAGTGAGGGAAAGGTGGGAGAGGGGCAGCAGTGTTCACATCGAGCTTGACACATCCCACACATACACTTACACACACATATCCATATGAGTACACAACCTTTCTGCCACTCCCTCAGACGCATACACACAACCCTCAAACGGCTAATAGGCCTACAACTACTCTTTCTATGGTCTGTGTTCCTGTATAGGTCTGTATCTCCTGGGTTTTTATTTCCTGACACCAATATGAGTAGAAGCAGGCCGAGAGTAACCTAGCAGCCATACCAAGTGTCAATTTGAAGATACTCTACAAGCAAAAATGAATTCTTTATAAATGTCTAATGGTGGAAGAAGGCAAACATTCATGTGATCCTTCATGGTTAAACTGCATTCAACACATTACACAGCAGTGAAGTTGAGTCTGAGCTTTGATACATGACCATTGATTAGCGTTAGCACTGTCACTGAGTGGTAAGCTTTCGCTATGACCGAGCCTGTTGTTAGTCAGATGGGCGAGGCTGAGCCATGGCAGCTAAGCATGTGTCTGACTGTGTGTGAAACTGTGATCACTGGAAATGACATGTTACCTGGCTATGACAAACAGCACACAACTGACACCCAAGTAAGCCAGCAGAATATACATCCAGATATCAGGCGAGAGGGGGTTGAGGAAGGAGAAGACCCCAGGGTTGGTCCCGTTGGGCTTGCGGTAAAGTATACTTATACCGAGCGTCATGAAGGGCTTGGAGAAGTCGATAACCTTCTCGCGCACGTATGTGATGGCGAGGGGAGCCACTGCCAGATCAGCTCTCTGTCAACAGCAAACATAAAAGAGAAGAGAGATAGGCTATAAGTCACAGGCACAGGAAGCATTTAGAGGCAATCAAATTAAGAAAACAGGGTCTTTACACACTACAGAGTCTGTCCTAAGGCACTTAGCAAGAAATTTAAAGCCCTCTTTCTCTTTCCACTCATCAAGTATACTCCCACTACTAAACTCAATGTTCTCTCTCTGGAGCCTAAATCAAAGCTTTCATTTATTTTGTTTACCTACATTCTCTTTTTGTTAGAATGGGTGGTAGCTGTAACCCATCATACTATTATACTTAAAGAGTCATTCCAGCGATTTTAACCTGGGCCCTATTTTTTAAAAATGTTGGGGTCTAAATAACTGATAGTTCCAATTAGTTTTGGAATTGGTCGAGTAAGCAACGTAATCCTTGTGGGCAACTGCACCATGAAAAGTCCGTCCACTAAAAGTGCTTGTTTTTGCCACTGACATGCTCAGATTGTTATTCTAAGTGCCTGACAACATTATGGAAATGATCCCTACATAGACAGACCTTTATGTCAAAGAGTAAGATTTGTTTAACCAGAACCTTGACAGAAGGGTCAATGTGTGTTAACAGAAGTGGGGAACGTGGGACCCTGGGAACACAGATACGCTCCCATCCTTTTCCACTGCAATAACTTAACAACCCACAACCAGTAACATGTACTTTTAAGAACCTTGTGAGGCTTTGGTACTAAATTATTAATTGCATTTCCACTGTATTTTACAAAATGGGACATTTTTGATATACACCATAAAAAGGCAAAAGATGGACCGACTGCATCATTTTGATGCACTGTTTGGTAGTTAGGTAAATGGTTATGTGTCAGACAACAACAAGAACAGTGGCAACAAAAGCAGATCCCATGACAATATCTACATTTTAGATGAGAGTTAGTCTGGATTTGCACCAAATCAGATTAGAGCAGGGTTGTGCAGCAGTGTTGGAGTGTCACTACATGACAAGTATAAATACTAACCAGAAATCCCAACTTGAGCAAATGCTACAATGCTACATGGTAAACAAAGTTCTTCTTCACCTGGGCATCTTCCGGTCTGATTGCCAGCTTATGTGATTGGCTGCTGCAGCGTGACATTGGTTGCGTTTCTCCAAAGTTGAGTCTGTTTTAATTTTTTGCCGCAGGGCTGCTTCGTTTTTTTCCTCATCGCCACAGCCTAAACGCACTACCCACTTTCAAATGAATGGGATGACTGGCGTTTTCGCCACAGCGCCTGATTTGGTCTGAATTCAGCCTTAGGGTTAATGTTTTGTTGAAGTCCTTCAGTGGAAAAAGAGTTGCTTACAGGATGTGTTTCTACTCTGAACACAGGCAGCTGTTTGTACCGCATACTCTGATATTTAATGAACATCAACATGACATTTCTATAGAGTTATTTATAATATGGCATAATCCCTTGTTTGGCAAGCACAGAAGTCGAGCTTATATGTGAGAGGTGGTTTTCAGAGATAGGGAGAAGGGATGTATAGAGCCCAGGAAAGTCATGTTACCACATCTGGGGTGAAAACCATGTTGTGCCATTGACAATTAATAAATCTTGGGCTGCATTGTGACTATAAATGCTAAACATTCACAACAAGGTCAAGTGGTTCATTTCTCAAAGATATATCCTTTTTGTCTTATGAAGGTTGCCATATATCACTCGAGGGTGAACTGACTGAGCTCACTGCTCACAGCTATGATACTATGAAAAGTCTTGCTGATTTCAGGCATCTCTGAATAAATCCAAACTATTCTAACACAACCCTACACCGTGTAAATACACCAGGATGTGTACTTACTCCACTTTGAGCATTAGACCAAAGATAATTTTGCTAAATTCCTTTGACAGGATGTCTCCAACTTGTTCAGCTCAATTCAGCATTTCTTCCTCAGCTTAACTTCTGTGAGTCCACACTCCCCAGTCTTCTGAGGGCCTGTCTGCTGCAATCACCATCTGTCTAAATCAAGCTGAACCCTGCGCAAGAAGTGGGGCAAACCCACGCTGAACATCATCTCGCAGGGGATTAAGCCCTTCACTTATGAAAAGACCAGACTATCTGTCACAACGGCCAATCACTGTACTGATCAA
Source organism: Maccullochella peelii (assembly GCA_002120245.1). Classification (NCBI taxonomy): domain Eukaryota; kingdom Metazoa; phylum Chordata; class Actinopteri; order Centrarchiformes; family Percichthyidae; genus Maccullochella; species Maccullochella peelii. The sequence continues at coordinate 42,802 of LKNJ01004375.1, forward strand.
GAGCAAAAGCGGAAGACAAGTCTGAAATAGTTAAAGGCGACTTGACCCCTCGTGGGTGCTACTTCTAATGGGGTCAGATATTGACTATTGGCTGTGCAGCGCCTGATATTTTTCTGCCCATGCAGTTTATCCTAACTGGGACTTTGTCGGCTGTAATGATCTACACTGTGAGCAGATTGTATGTGCTTGTGTGTGTGTTTTAATAAGCTCTGTAGGGGAAACAAGTCACAACAGAATCTATGCTCTCCTCGCATCACTGTACTCTCAAATAGTGGTAGTTGTTACCTCCCTCTTCTTTCTTTTTCCTCTTAGTGTGTCTCAGTGTAATACGCCTCCTCACTACATCTTATTCTTTTCAACCGAACATTTAGATGGTAATAGATGTTGATATATACAACAGTTTCAGCTAATATTTAAACAAGTCATGGAACTAGCACCAACCTAAAATTTAAAACATGAAAGGACATTATTGGCACAATCTGTTCTTAACATACAACAAGAGAGCATAGTCGAGATGGAGGGACAACAAATTGTGAAAAATGCCCATCATAAGATCTCAAGGTGACAGCTTCTCACAATGTCTATAGTACTCTTGTTTTTGGACTCCTTCTGTTATGTATACCATGCATCTATTTAGGTAGTTTTTGCTGTGGCACTTCCCTGCATTGGATCAATAAAGCTTATCTCGTCTTATATTTGAATTTCTTGTTTTGTCTGACCAGCAGTCCAAAAACCGTGTTTGGCAATTGGCTTGATAAATTACTTCAACATTATATGATTATCTAAGTTATTGATCATTCAATTTTTTTTTAGCACTCAAGTAATAGATTCATTGACTCAGCATAATTGTATCAGCACTACAACAAACTCTCCTGACATACAAAACAAAGATATTTCTTTAAAACCCCAAAACCGTTGCTTTCACTGTCAGTTTCTAATTTTCACTTGAAAACTTTTTGTTCCGCTCTGCTTGCTCACAATGCTGTACATGTTAAAGGATAAGGATAAAAACTTAAATTTTATTTTCATAGGTTGGGTCATCATTTCTACCAGTAATAATAGTATTTCACTCCCCAAGCTAAGTGTCGAGATCTAGAAAGACGACAGTATCACAAAAAGAAAAGGCAAGAAACACAACAACTCAGATGATCAGACAGGTTGTGAGAAAACCTCCCATTTACAGACCAACTTCCTGCTTCAACTTTGACCTACTGTACTTAATGTAGTTGTGCACAAACACATGCTATGTCCCAAATCCATACTGCTCTTAATTGTATACAGCATGTACATTACTTATCTTTATTACTAATCTTTACACTATACTTGTATTCAGTTAGTATACAAGAAATCAACGTTCTTACCATTTTGTACAGGAAATGATACAAAATGTGTGCCATTGCCAGTTCAACTTCACAAATAAAAGCAAAATGGTTTTCTTTTCTCTTTTTTTGTTATCTGAGATCTTTATGTAGCTGTCTTACCACCATTTGCTATTTATTTAAATGGTTTGCTCTTCCATTTCTTCTCTGCATTACATCAACAGCACACTCAGAAATCAAGTGGTTTTTAGTCTTCATATTGAACTCTTAGCGTGCACTTAACTTAGCCACTTTTCCATGTGAACATACTACATAAAATTCACCTACAATTAGTAAGAAGTAGGGAAATGGGGCACAGCTTCAGTTTTCCCATGCAATGGTGAGTTGGTTATACTGACATTTCAGGTATGCTTACTTTCACTTTTACCTCTAAATAAAGTGGTTTAGATAATCTGCATAAACTGGTGTTTACAACCTGTCTGATCATCTGACTGCTATTGTTTCTTTGTGTGGGTCTTGACTGACTACGTTTACATGCAGAAAATATTCTGGTTTTTGCCCCTATTCCGAAAAAGACAATATTCCTACTAAGCTGTTTACATGGCTAATGAAACTGGTATATTTCACTAATATTCCCGTTTGCATGCAGCCTTGTTGGACCGTGTGAACTCAGCCTCCCTCTTTCATTCGTTCAACAACCTTCTTGAAAAGGTCGGTGATATTTGCGCATATCCAAAAACCTGTTGATATCCACGTCTTTCATAATGTTTAATGTGTGTGTGTGTGTTTCTCCTTCTGACCAGAAATGTGGGCTTTTCTTCTGTGCATGCATCTCTACCCCAGCCTTGCAAACTGTTGGCTAGTTGGTTTGTTTACAACGCACAGAGCTGAGCGTAAACAGGCAAGAAGCCGTGTGTCGCAAACTGCGTTAAAAACCCCCAACTGAGACGCATATTCTGAATGCGCTGTATACATGTCCAAAGATTGCTCCTAAAACCTGAAAAATATCGGCATATCCCACATCTTAATGAGAAAATACTAAATTCAGAATATCCAAACGGAATATGCTGTTTAAATGATCTTCAGAATTTTGTCATATTCTGAATAATAGTGGAAAATAAGTGTGCATATAAACGTGGTCACTGTAGCAACGTTGCCGCATTCCCAAATTTGAGCAATTAACTTTGTGTGTACAATGTTATCATAACTAAAAGAATCATTGGTCAAAACTATGAAAATAAGACCCACATTTTATAAACCAGAATTATTCTCTAAGAATAGGTGTAAGTTGACATCTGTTTGCTGGGATCACATTCATGCACCGTCTTAAATAATGATAATAATAATTTAGAGACTCACATGGTCCATTAGCTCCTTGACCATGCCATTCCACTGGCCCGTGTTCTCATCCTGGGCACCGTACTTTCCATCTTCCACCAGGCGAACCTCGTAAGTGAAGCCAAGGATGTTGGCCAGCTCTCTCAGCAGGTCTATGCAGAAGCCCTCAAAGCGGTCGTTCCCGTACAGCGGCTTGTCAGACTTCTTGAACATCACATATGGCTCTTCCTGTCAGGTAAAATAGTGGAAGAGGGATGAGTCACCGCAGCACATGGCATCTTTCACCTACTGATAAGGCCTATCTGAGAGGGTGCCTGATGTGTGAGATAGGCTTTTGAGCTGGGCAAGCCCAAACACACTGGCTGAGCTGGTGAACCATTTGTAAAGCCGCTGTTTTTGTGTGTGAGCTCGCCACCAGTCCCAGTCCTGTGATGTAAGGTAGGGTGGGTGCAAAGCGAGGCATGACCATAATAAGAGATAATCCCCCATATCAATGACTCTGTGCTCCTCTCAGGCTCAGCAGGCTGGCTTTGGGCCCAGGCCCAGCTTTCAGGACACCACATGCTTTGTCAATAAGATAGGAGATGCTGATAGACGGACACAAAAAGAGACAGCAAGAGTCGGTTCCGTTCACACAAACAGCTGGGGAGATTACTAATGTCTTACTGCTTCTCTTTTTCCTCCCACTCCCCGAGCAACTCCTCCACCATGTCTTTCTCCTCTCTTTCCTCCACACTTCATTCCGTTTCCTACTCCTCCTGCTTCCTCCCCTCTATACCTCTGCTCCACACACCATCTGTCTTTGTTAGCCTTAGACACTCGTTCTCGCTGCACGCCCCTCATTTCTATGACTCCGATGTCTCTCTCAGACAAATAAATCCCAAAATATATTGTCAGGCAGGTGTTGTTGATAATATAACTGTGTCGTGACAGGAAAAAAAAATCATTAAAGATGGCTAACAGCTTTGACATATTCCTTTGGCTGGAGTTTTAGCAGTATGCAGGCTGTAAGATATGAAATTGCATGAGGGGGAAGAAAACAAACTGTTTGTTCTTTTCACTAGTGGTGGCAGGCCAAACAAATAGGCTGTTTTAGCAGTCATAAATTTGCCTTGTAATAGTGATACAAATGTTAATGATTTTACTGCACAGTATTGTGAGGATAGAAATGTTAGATTATGGAGCAAAAAAGGTACAACAGCGTGAGAGTTTTCTAACATGTCTAATTAAAGGCTAAATATAAAACCATAGCTTTGTGACTCCCTCTGTTATTTCTTTCTATAATATATATTTAATCCTGAACATTTTGAAATGTGAAATTGGTTTTTACAAGTGATATCCTACATTTCATTTATTACACATACAGTATATTGTTGTTTCATGTGTCACTTACAAAGAAATCACATTTTAAATGGATGTTTTCACATATGAACTACATGCATGTATCATGTGAAATTATGTTGCACATGTAATACATTTACAGTTTTTACTCCTACAAGACCAAGACCATGGTTCAGTTGTAGATAACTGTTTATTCATGGTGCAAACTACAGTCATTATTAGTCCCACTTACAATCACCATCATGACTTCACCATCTTGGTATGATCACTTGTAACTTGTAATAATGTAAATCTTCCCAATCGCTGCCTTCCACCCTCAATAAAAACAGGAACTGCAAGCATCAATTGTATCATTGCTGACACAGCTCAGTATATAATATGTTATATCTACTGTAGCTGCTACATTATACCTCAGAGGCTGCATGACTGCTAGGATACTGATGTAATCTTGATGAAAGAGCAGAAAACACTGTTCACTTACAGATCAATACCAGAGCGCCTGTAATGTCAAGACATGCAATACACACACCAAAACACACCAGCATTTGTTTGTACAGGCATGTAGTTGTGAAATGTACATATACCTCCATAACCTCTTATGCTGGTATTTAAAATAGGCACACATACTGGACCTAACTAGCATTGAAATAAATAAGATGGTATATCAGCTACTGTTGACGACACCACCTCATAGATGTGACAGCAGTGTGTTGTGCAGGTGTTGTGTATACAATTTGTTTTTTTCCTACTCATTTAGCTATCCAAGGTAGGAGCAGTGTTTTCCTTTTTCCCATCGCTATGGTAACTGAGACACTGCTTCAGTGTTTTTAAATCCAGGTAGTTTTCTAGGGACTTTTTCAAAGGAATTTTTATGTTTTCATTTTCAAATAGGCCAACTTTTATTCTCATTAGAGCATTCTTCATTCTTCATGTAGAGCAGCAACAACAATTCCCACCATGAGCAGCACTAGGCGACAGTTGCAAGGAAAAACTCCCTTTTAACAGGCAGAAACCTCGAGCAGAACCAGAACCAAAAGCAGGCTCTGTGTGGGCGGTCATCTGCCTCGGCCGGTAGGGTTAAAGGTTTACGGCACCCAAGAATTGATTGGTCAGCTTCTGCTGTTTGTGTTTTGCCCTACAAGTTTCTGATGCTGGTGGAGATTGTTGAGAGTGAAGACGACATGAAGCAACTTGAAGAAAGGCTCAGTAATCTCCTTTTCAGTAGCACACATCTAACAAAGACATCTCCACTGCAAACCTTCTGCTCACCATGACCCCTGCTCTCTATCACAGTGAATGAAACAACGTAAACACAGTGACTGCACGGCCGCAGTCTCCGAAGTGAAATAGAGTTTACCTGGATGTAACTCTTTCTCTATAAGTGTGACCCACCATCACACTGTTACAATGGAAATGAAAGAAAGTAAATGCAGTTACTGTTTGAAACATACAGCAATTAAAGCACCGTCGTAGATATCTACAGATGGACTGCCGTCTCAAATGTAAACTCAGTTTTACAGCTAACTGATGGACTTCTGCCAGCTTTTAGCATCTGACAGTTGTTGACTGCTGAACACATATTTTTAATTGAATGTCTTAGGCCCTCTACACATAATCATTGGTAGAACTGCCATTGTTCTTCTGTTGAGACAGCAAAGTAGCCAAACCTTATGGCAGCACTACCTTTGGTGTTGTACAGTGCTTGTATTTAATGCCTCACAAGTTTTTACATTGACCTCATTTGTCGCTGACCTTTCAATGGGATGACAGCTGTCCATGATAGATACCAGTGTTGGATAAAAAGGACGAAAATGGTTTTATGCACCCACACCCTTCCTGACTGTTGGGTTCTTACTTGGTCTTTGCTAGGCTCGTTGTTTTTGCCTATCAACTGTCCCAGTGCTTTCCTGTAGGGCTGCAACTAACAATTATTTTCATTAGAGATTAATCTGCCGATTATTTTCACAATTAATCAATTAATTGTTTAGTCTATAAAATGTCAAAGAATTATGAAAAATGCTCATCACAATTTCCCAGAGCCCAAAGTGACGTCTTCAAACTGCTTCTTTTGTCCAACCAACAGTCCAAAACCCAAAGACTAAAAAAAAAGCAACAAATCCTCACATTTAAGAAGCTGGAACCAGCTAAAAATGTTTTTTCATTTTTGTTTGAAAAACTACTAAAACGATTCCTAGATTCTCAAAAAGTCATAGGTAATTAATTTTCTTTCGATTGACTAATCGATCAGTCGACTAATCATTGCAGCTCTACTTTTCTGCTACAGCACCTGCCACCGGTTGCTGATGTAAACTGAAATCAGGTCAGGTGCTCGGAACGCAACCTTGCAGTGTAAACATGCATAAACATACATGTAGAGAGGCAACACATTAATGGACATTAACTGCTTTTGTTGTAGATTGGTTTCATTCTTATATCTCTGAACGGACCTTTTGACCACGGTGACAGTAAATTCCTCCTCAGCACATTGAAATTATAATTTCATTTCTCTCTCTTTACCATTTTCTGCTGCCATGTTAACTAGTGGAACAACTGTTATCTAGCATGTCGAGCACAAAGAAGCTATTGGGAGCCCATTAGCAGCTTATGACCTCTCACCTTCTGTCAACTGTGAAAGACTGTAATTATCATAAACAGTCGCTGGGCACATTAACAAAGAGCACCTCTCTCTGGAACAATCAGCAATAGCTGTGATTCTTTCTGAGTATTATAAAAGCTCTTATCTTCCATCTGTGGAACTGGAAATGGAGCATGGAGGGGTTTTAATATTTTGTTGGATAGGTAGCCACAACACAAGAAAAATGTTACTTTTCACTCTTCACACATTTCAGAAAACACGCCAGAACTGAAGCTCACAGCTTTTACTTGTAATTCAGGAGACTTGGCGCAATGGCAGAAGAGTAAATAACTAACAATTTGGTTTATGCTGTACTATACTGTACAAATCTGATTATTAGTCAGCTCCAAAGCCTCTTCTGCTCCAGTCATTGAAATTATGCAATCATTCATGCAATTTGATTATTCTGGTTTGATTTAGGCCAACACTGACCAACAGAGATTTAGCAATGTCTGTCTTTTATGAATTACAGCTTCAAAAGAGACGCTGTTCAAAAGAATATTTAATGGCATGGTTCGATTCAACCAGCGTGGTTCTCCAGCTACCATTCACATGCTTTAATCCCAGTTAATCGAATCAACACAGGCCCAGTGAAGTACATAATCTGACACATGAGCACATTGCCCAATAAGATTACGTAAACAGTACATGCGTTGCTAATGCACTCTGTTTGCAATCTGCACTATGGTGTCCCAGAGGCAACAAATGAACTTATCATAGTAAAACATACAGTGGGCTAAATAATATTAACTGATTTATAATAAGGTTAACGTTGTTGTCTGTTACAGTACCTCCAATCAGTTGATACAATACAGCACCTTCCACTGGAACTACTGGAACTTTACATATTCTTTCAGAGAAAGAAGCATATAGGGACTAAAAAGCAGGATATCTTTTGATTTTCTGCATTAATTTAGATCATTATATTGGAAATAGTCCACTGTGAGTCACCCAACTTGAGAAATTTCCAATATTAAATCAGAGAAATGCTTTGTTAAAGTCCTGATGATGGGGGGTTGTCTTGTGAACTGATTGAAAGTAAAGAAAAATAATAATAAAATGAAGGCTTTGTAAAATACATTCAAATTATTCAGCTAACTGAATTCAATATACATAATGTATTTAATCATAGCTTTTGACTTCCAACCACAACCACTGCTGACATTTGTCACTTTTGGGACTCCATATGGGTCGGTATCATAGACTGTATATAAAGAGGGCGACGCGTCTCCACTTCCTCCCACTGTACAAAAATGAAGCCAAAATATCCAGGATACGGGAGCTGCCATCTTGCGCTGGTGGCGTCATTTGGAGTCTGCGCAGTAGTGATCCGTATCAAGGTCCCCCCTGAACCAATCGCGAGCATACTCACAGTTGTGTGACTCACTACCTAAAGTGGCGTTTTATTTCACATGTACTTTGACTTTTCACTTTGGCCCATGTCCCATCCGGGAGCTGTCATGGCGTCTGTCAGTTTATATACAGTCTATGGTCGGTATGATGGTATGAGTATCAAGTCCCCGACAGAGATACAGGCATGTGTAGGGTCTTCTAGGTGTTACCCCCTATACTGCCACCCTGAATACACATACACATACAAACATAAATACACACACTCCTTCCTGTGTTCAGCAGCAAGGCTGGCTGCAGACGTAGACCGGCGCATCTTTAATTAAAAAGAGAGAGCGAAGGAGGCACCCAGTATCTTGGTAAAGCAAACCTAATTAAAGCTATACCACTTCCATGCCTCTCTGTAGAGGTGTTAAACACAAAATCAAGTCCATTCTTCTCCAACAAATTAAAAACAATAGATTTTGTGCCTCAGAAAAAAAAACAAATGATACTGCCTTATTTGAGACGTTTTTAAACAATTATTTTAGTATTATTGATTCCCTTCCATGCAGTGTGGCTGTAGCGGAGAACGATGGAGTGGTGTAATGGAAGACTGCCCATTGCTTTAAACGTAACAAAGGAAGATACTGAAGAAATTGTGATGTATATGTATGTAGTTGTATTACAGTCTGGTTAATGTCATATATATGATCACCTGATCAATTGAGACATATTAGAAAAATGAGCTCTGTCTCTCACATCTGTTTGCAATGTGCAACATACTAAACACCTACCTGTCCTCCCATTCTGCACTACAAGAAATCTCGGTGAGATTATTTACCTACACAATTTGTTTCACACAATTTTAGACTCAAGTGTCTGGTTTTGGATTTGCCTTAAAACTACAGTGGGCTGTGTCAATATTACAATGCAGACAATGGCACAAGGCACCGCTATCCATATTACATATTACATCCATAGAACAGTGTATAGAATGTGTGTAATGTATATCACAGCTTACAAGTAAAATATGACACGTGAGAAAGTGGCTGTAGCTGTGTAACATCTTTGAATGTGCAGAGCCAAACCAACAATGAACTGATCCTACTAACAAGTATTGTGTGTGTATCCAAAGCCTGATATATCTTCTTCCTCTGTGCCATAGAGCTCCATTGTTGTACAAAAACTATTAAAAACACATCAGTGAGCCACACTGTTGCACTGGGTGACATGTTCCTTCATTACCATGAACACACACTGTAGTTTATTTGGATTCAATCCCACATACACCGTGCTGCTGCCCCAAACACTAGTGCATCAAATGACACTGAATATCCACCACCGGAAATAGTCCCCAAAATGCACTATTTCCTCCTGTTTGAATAACATTTGATAAAAATAGAAGTGCTCTGCTAAGCTGTTTTAGGAAATTACTGAATAAAAAAAAAATTAAACTAGTCGTTAGTGCGCCGTTAATTTACATCTTCAGTGGGAACCAAAGGACTTGGGACTGAGAGCCACAGATAGGATAGAGTTAGTCAGGAAGTACTGAGAGATGGACTAACACATTGTTGGCTTGGTGTTTATATGGGATTTGTTGACAATAACGACAAAGGTTCCCCAACTGTAACCAAGTCCTTTTTGTGCCTAAACCTAACCAAAGTCATATGGAAGGCAGTGACAATCTGTATCATCCTGCTGATAGTGGCATCAGTTTGTTTTGGAGGGAAATGACAAACAACATATTTAGTTGTCTAGTTTGGAGGACAGCAAGCATTAGCTATTTTAGAGGTATAGACTAGAAATGATCAAATGATGATATGCTTTCAACAGCTGGCACAACAACAGATATTTAATCATCAAATGTGATGCCTATGATGAGGCACATGCTGCCCCTGAACTGCCTAACTGCCTTAGCTACTGGGTATCCTTTTTTTCTGGGTATCTTGCAATAGAGATCATTTTCAAATAAATGCACAGTATAATATTTTGCAACACTGACCCTGAGTCTGTACATTGTTTTGTATTTTAGGGCAGTCTACAGGTAACTCTACTATTCTCCTGCAATGGCTAATAAAACATGAGTTGTTTCCGTGTGAGTGGAAGCAGGCCTGCTCCTTGCTCTCCGTAAGACATTACACAGTATATTATCTGCAGCTCCAGCCATTAGCCTTAAGGTACTTCATTTCCACTGCAACATTATGGGAGTGATTTCCAAAGTAGATAAACTGTTGATAGGCCAAGATCTCAACAGTAATTACATCATGTTTTATAGTACATAATCCCTGAGAAAATGATGAGAAGCTGGATGAAAGTGTGCATCAATCAAATGTAACAAACCCAATTATTGTCAGCCCTCCCTTCTTTTCCTCGCTGCTCACAGCCATCACACATCTCCCCATGACTCAGGCCTGATATGACAATTACACCCGCAGAGAGTCTTTACTAATAACTGCAATCCAATCACTTCACAGCACGCGCAGAAGGAAAGAAGGCCCACGATAAATAATGACAACCCGCAATTTACTTGATATTGTTATTTTTACGCTTGCCTCCTGAATAACAGGATCATAAATGGCTTTAATTTGACTGACTTCTACACGTTTCCCTCCACTGTCATGGTTCTCACATGGCACTATGGTCTGTGCCCACTGTTTGTAAGAGTATAGGCATACATATGTTCATACACACAAGCTCACAAGGTAGGGTAAGTAAACAAGTGACACAAGAATGTTCAGTGACAAAACCTCCATTTGGCAATAAGTTAAGTTAATGAGTTAATTACCACTTTCTGATAAGTGGTAATTTAATTAATCAATTGCAATTTTGTTTTGTTACAGTAATACTGTGTGCACCACTAGCACATTGTAAACTTAGTGGTATTTTTTTTTGGCCTCTTATGCCCGCTTTGACAGGGACAACTAGGAGGTGGCCATCAAGGCAGTGCTCCCTGAGAGACCACCAGCCCCTCACACCAGGCTTAAAGCATGTGAGGCTGCTGGCCCTGATGGCCTCCCTGGGCCTGTGTTCAAGGCCTGTGCTGAGCAGCTGACTGAGGTCTTGAATGACATCTTCAACCTGTCACTGGCCCAAGCAGCTGTCCCCGTGTGCTTTACAACCACCTCCATCGCCAGCGCCAAAACACTCCATTGCAGCGAGCCTAAACGACTTCCGCCCTATTGCCCTGTTACCCCCAACATCCTAAAGTGCTTTAATCTAATTTAAATCTTTGTAAAGTGATAGGGGTCTTGAAGGAATAGTTTTAGGAAATATGCTTATTCGCTTTCTTGCTGAGCGTTAGATGAGGAGACTGATACCACTCCCATATCTGCTAGAGCTGGAAGTTGATTAGCTCAGCTTGGCATAAAGACAGAATGCTGGGGGAAACAGCTAGCCTGGTCATGTCCAAAGTTCAAGAACACCCACTAACTCACTAATTAACATGTGTATTTATTAATCTGTAGACAAACAGAACTGTAAAACAATTTGTGCTTTTTGATTACATTCTGGAACTATTTCTTGGTGAACAACATCCGTGTGCAATGGCTTCCTGGAGACCTTTCATCACTATGAGTGCTTGGTCGATGGATAAAATGTTGGGGTCAAAAGGTGCCAACAGCTAATTTTTGCCCTGGGGCCCCCTAGAGGGTTGATCCAGCCTTGATAGGTAGAGGGTGTCATATGTTGTACTGATTGTCAAGCTCTCTGAGACAAATGATTTGAGAAGTAATTTTTGGCTATATAAATGGAAGTGGCTTGACTTGAATTTTACTGAAATTCAAATTCTCTCATAACCACCCCACTCACCTAAGCAATGTTTGACTGGCCACCAAACCAAAGATATATTGGGTATTTGAGAAAATAAAACATTTTTAAATTGTATTTATTCATTTAAGTGCTATTTTTTTTATTTTCTGTTACATTTATATCAATACACTATGGTCTAAATTATCTTCATTGAACTTTGCTGCTTGACTTCTGAGATATAGCATTAAAAATGTGTATTGATTATGTGTGTAATCATAGAATGTCTGAAGTCCTTGGTTTTTGGCACCAGTGGCCAGAGAAACAATAGCACAATATGCCTGATAAATTGGTCGATAGGAGGCAGAGCCATAAACCATGAAATCTTATTGGACAATCAATCAGTTAATTTTCCCTGCCTGAGCCTTCTCCCACCAAATTGGAGTTCTCCACAGTGGTGAAGTCAACTGGCAATTTGGGAGTGCAGTGCTTTGGGGTACTCTACTTCAACTGAGTCGGAGAGCAGCATCCCCAGAAAGTGCTCTAAACAGAAAGAGCAGCTCAGCACTGAAGGATTTTTTCAAGAGGAAAAGCTTAAAAATAATGACATCTTTGGAGGGAGCCTGTTATGGCTGAGAGCTGTTCTAGCCTTCTACAATTGGTTCCATATAAAGAACCATTACAATTTGATTTGGCTATAAAGAGGCATTTAAAGCTGCAACATTTAATTTGCACATTGTCAGCCCAAAATGGCACAAAGAGGTAACTGTTTGAATTTTGCAGCCTTCATTACTCTGAAATGCTGTTAGATAATATTTGTGAACTGCATAGAACAGGTTTATGTTTACTAAATGGGTCAGTGTGTTACTGTCTGATAAAATACCAATCTGACTCAATTGATGTGGACGGTGTGATAAGCCTCCCATTGTCTAACAATTGCATTCTGGTTCCTTCTGCATGTCCTATCACTGTGTTAGACAGGTAACTGTACTGAATAAAACCTACCCAACCACGAGCTTTCCAATTCACCTTAAGTTAAATTAATAAACCTTATTTGTTTCCTTGTTGTCCTTTGCTGTTTTCAATAGCTATGTTTACATGCATATCAATAACAGCCGGTTAAAAGCCTGTTGCAATATGATTCAGTGCTGTTAATTTCACATGTCTCGTCTCAATGGTGCTCAAACTACAGTCACATCTTGTTTTTGGCTATGACATATTTTTGTTTGGAAAAGAGAAATTGCGCTCCAAGTTTTTTAGCCTGCACTAGGCTTTAGCCACATCTTTTCTTTGGCCTTTATGCTATACCAAACAGGGCTGAATTAACCCACTAGAGGGCCACGAGGCAAAAATGCACTTTGGGCCCCAACAGCTCACCCAGTGTTTCTCTCACTCTGTGCATTGTGTATGCACCCAGTCACCTTTAAGTGAACATCAGGTACAGCGCACACAACAGACTACACATGATGGCTTCATTACATGTTGCCAAGAACCCTAGAAACCAACCAGTATTCCTATTGTGGAGTACAACTCTGTCCCGTGTTTGCTTTTTATTAGATCAATTGTGGTTATTTGATTAAATACAAATAGGCACTGCATAACAACAATATAAAATTATATAATAAAAGGTTTAAAAGTAGATTTTTGACATAGTGTCTTACTGCAAGACGGCCTTGAGATCAGGTAAAAATGCAATAGTCGCCTCAAGGTCCTTTTCAGCAGTTTATAAAAGTTTATATTTTGCTTTAGTGGTGAATATTACAAAAGAATAGATTTATTCAAATGATCACAAACTTAATTTCCACACAATGAACATAGGGCAGAGTTGCCTGCTTTGCCCACTTGGTAACCCAGTCTTGATACCAAAGATACCCATGGCAGTGAGCAAACACAACACCAGCATTCCATTTGGCCAAACTGGAGAGGATCAAAGGAGTGATAATGTGTCTCAAATGCACACTAGACACTAATTCCAACAGTGCATTGAGGAGTTAAGTATGTTTACAAATCACTATGATACAGAGACATGGGTTACGATCAACTCCGTTTCCTGAAAAAGACTGTGAGATGAAGTTGAAAGCTCCACAAAACTAGTACATGGACTTTTGAGTTACATTATTTTGTCATCCAGTCAGTTTTTGAGTTTGATGTTGTGTCACACTATGTCACACAATACAACATGCAACCACAATGTAAAAGCTGCCTAACAGCTGAAAGAAAAATGTGGAAAGAAATTGTGAACAGTGGTGCAACTGCTCCAGCAACAGTTCAGAAAACAAACTAATAGATTCATTTAAAAAGACCAGTACCAGTATGGTGGATACGATCAGGGACCGATTGGATAAGGAATCAGAGACATTAGTCGTCTTCCCCTTCTGGTTGTCCGTCATGTTCAGGCCACTTGGAGGGTCCCAGGTACCAATCTGTAAAACAAAATACACTTGTTTAATGTCCAGGACATATAGATGCATGTGCAATTCAGCAGTGGGACCCCAAACGTGTTCATTGTGAGAGGAAGAGCAGCTCAAATTAAGCAGAGGGTAACTGCAAAATGTATTTTTGGAACATTCATTTTCAGCCCGATATTTAGAAAGAGCAATAACCAAAGTAACAACTAGTTTTGTATTTTTCTGATTGGAAAATTAAATTGTTACAATAATACAAAAAATATGAAAGAATCTATAGCAATAGTGACTCAAGGCTGGAACATGAACGAACATCCTGAACATTTAGAGACACTGACACTGCGCCTTTCCTGTATACGTTTTGGGTGGAAAATTACTGTCTCTTGGATCAACCAGTCAGCTTTTGTGATACACAGGGCTGTTAAATGTGATTTTGAGATTTGGGAGGTTCATGTATCAGTGCCGCTACAAGCCTCTGCGACTTATGATTACCCTTAACGCTCTTCTCTGCATAGATCCGCAGAGACAACCCTATTGCCAAACCAGAACCTTGATATTGGTTCACTCTGTAAGACCCTAAAATATGTTCAGTGACAATGTTTACATCCAATACTACAGTTTTTAAATTTCCCACTTTCTACAATATTTGTATATGGCGACTACGATATGGTTAGGGTTTGGTTAGGGCAACTTAAACAACTGGTTGAGTTTAGGGAAACATGGTTTTGGTTAACCGCCAAATCTTCCAATGTAAATGTAATAGGTAAGAACACTTGGCTGGTAGAGACATTTATGTGTATGTGTAAGATAAGACATTTATTGTAAAGTTTTAATTGGTAACACTACCAAACACACAGGCAGACATATACAGAAAGGAGGAAGAAGAGGATGGTGAAGATATCAGATCGTGCCTCAAGGCTTCTCTTGTCCTTTCTCAGCTCTCCCTCAAGTCTTCACACCATAGCCTCCCCATCAGCATCCCCCCCTGCACCCCATCCAACCCCGCCACCCTGAGCATCACTAGAAGGGACCACAAACAACTCAACCCACACCAGCCACACACTCCTCTGATGCCCCACGCGAGGGTCCGAGATAGGCTTTGTAATTGCAAATCAACTCTTTAATTCAGGCTTCATGAGGCTGGAGGGCTTCTGAAGCTTTTATTAATAGAGTAAATTATTCATGGAGGTGCAGGCGCACACAGCAACACAGACCAGAGGTCAGGAGCTGCTCAGAGGCGAGCACCAGTGATGATGCTGAAGTATGAAGTGTTTGCAGTTGCATTTGAGAATATTATTTGTATCGGCGGTGTTAGCAGGTTCTCTTCCCGCTGATAATCTCATGAATTTTAAATTGACTGCTGAACACAGGAGAGATGCCATGCCTAGGAAAAGATGTAAACCATAGATGCACCTATTCCTGTGTGTACACAAACACATGCTGATGTACACTGCATGCAATGACTGTAATGTAATGCATTATAACTGATATTAAAATTAGGGTTTGGATTTTGTTTGGATGTTAGCCAAATCAAATGGATATTTTTTAAAGTTACAGTGCGTTGAGTTCCCATGCTGAGTTGCAGCAGGAAATTGTAAAGTAAAGTGGGGTCCACACACATGTAAGTCTGAACTCCTTTATCATTGATGTGGACAGCTAAGACACATTGTGTCCTTGCTGGATCACTCAAAGGAAACTGATGGAATGTAATTACTTGTTTTAATGAGCCCCCAGTGCTCACCTGCGAGATAACTTTGTAAAATAAACAGAATAATTCTACTTTTTACCTAATGATCATTGTGATTGAGGATAAAAAGATTGTCGTCCTAATAAATGGACTGCACATATATAGCAGTACAACCCGCTCTACCTCCTCACAGGGGCCACAATGACAAAATAACTTTTACTGTGCAGTGTTTCTGCATTTGATAAGCCCTCATTCTATACATGGGAGTTTTAATATTAGCCACTGGACAACTATGACATATTGACTATTGACATAAGTGAGGCAGTAAACATTAAGTAAGCAGATGTCTTGCTTAGGTAGTTATTAACACTGTAATCTGATGTTAGTACAAAGTTAAAGGAATAGCTCTTCATTTCTTTAAATATGCTTTCATTCCTAAAGTGAGATGAGAAGATCAATATCAATCTCGTGTTTAGAGCTGTTGTCAGGACAGGGTTAGCCTAGCTTAGCAACAGCTAGCCTGGCTCTGTCCAAAGTTCACACGTACACCTACCACCACCTCTAAAGCTCACAAATTAAGACGTTGCAGCTCATTTGTTTCATACAGCTACGGTCAGTGAGCACAGGTTTTGGTTTTGGTCTCTGTACAGCCATGATGGTACCAAAACTGTGCCTAGCTGTGGTTCAACAACACAAAATTCCAGCATGAAACATTTACATTTCTTTTTGTTGTACATACTAAACAAAAGAGATACAACATGCTAATTTGTAAGCTTTAGAGGTGGTAGTATGTGTATTTTTGAACTTGAATCACTGGTAAAATGAATCAGATAAATTCTTTGTAAACAGTACATTTAGATATGCTATATGCCATTCACAGCCACTGTTACCCATGACCTCCAATAAGGCTGCAATCACTTAATGGACTGCAGATACAATGCATTTAAACCTACATCTTATTGGAGTATTACGGCATATTGGTTGTGTGTGTGTGTTGATCTTTTATGAATCACTGCTACATTTATACCTTTATTTTATGTGTTTCATCTCATCATCACATTTTCATACCAGGTGGACTCATAAGTGCACAAACACACACGCATTAAAGACACACAACCTTCTCAAGCCCCTCCTCCTTTAGACTGATGACATCGAGGTCGAAGTCTGTCCTCAAGCCATTGGTCCGGTTGAAAGTGATTCTCCCAGTCAGGCCATCCCAGTGGGCCTAAAGACAGAGAGAGAGAGGTAGAGAGACACAGAGAATATAAGAGAAGACATTCAACCATCAGCATCAGGTCTACACCTCCTCTTTCAAATATGTTTTGGATGTCAGTGTTCGAGGCAAACGAGTCAAAGAGAACACACACACACTCTATTTCGTCCTCTTTCACACACTGTTTCTGTTTATACAGTCTTCCCTGGGTACGAGGTGCCTACACAGACTCTGAGGCTACATTTGTAACAGTGGGAAGGCAATTACCCAATCTTTACAGATATTTAGGGGTGTGATAAGATACAATGTAGCATGAAAGTGGCTCGGGGCAGGAATGGCTTTTTCTCAGGTACAACAAATCATCACAGTGATGCTCTGACTGGAAGCTGGGGACTTCAGGACCTATCTTTAGTTAGATGAGTGGGAGTCACAGATCTGGCTCAGTACAGTCAACTGTGCTACAAAGCTATATAAAAAAATTACAAATAAAAACAACAGCCAGATTGCCATGACAAATATTCATGCTCATCAGAGGTTGAACCTTTTGATTTGAATCGCCCCAAGGTCCAAGACTCTAAGTATATCATCAGTCTGCTTGTCACATGTTTTGTATTTTGAAGTATGGCTATCGCTTCTTCTGTTCTGTGTATCGTTTTTGGATCAAATTGATATTAATCAATTCTGAAATAATAGTCCAGAAATTATTAGAATTGTTATTAGCCTGCAAAAAGGAATAGTCAGTCTGCCTTTTTTGTGTGCAGATATTGATTTAAACATTCCCTCAGACGTTACTTAATGGTGTTTTTTAAAATGACATTCAATGTCTTTGTGGCAGCATTTGCCACAGAGTGGCTACAGAAAACATAGGCATCTAGGTTAGGACTGGTTGCTTATGTGCTCAGTTTTCTGTTTTCAGATTTTCAAAACCTTTGACAACTTTTATTTAATGAATGGTTGAGTTAGAGGTATGCACTGTGCAACTGTATTATCTAGGAAAATACAAGTATTGGATCAGGACTCGGGATCGGCAGATGCTCAATATTAAAAGACTGGATGGGGCGAAGAAAAAATTGATCGGGACATCTTTACTTTTCATGCTTGCTATGATGACCTCAGGTTTCACATTGACCACTATTGCACTATGGGGTATATGAGCACTTCTGAAATACAGCAGTAATTCAGCAAAGGAAATGTTCCCATATATAGTTAGACAAAGTCCAAGTAGAGACTGCAGTGTTCATTACATCCCACAATATTTAAGTGTTGGACTGAACAAACAACATAGTGTTTTTTATTATTAGAACCTTGGAGGTTGTGGGATTAAAAATGTAAAGATTTTTCCAAAAAGTGCAAGTAGAGGAAAGGTCATGAGGAAGCGTTCACCCTATGGGGTGCATAACTGCCTCAACGTTTCATGGCAATCTGCCCATGACATTTTGTTATTTCTTGTGTACAGTTGGAAGGTTTGGCCTAATTTTGGTGCTAGCAGTCAGGGACCATCCTCTATGGAGCATCATTATGTATACCAAATTTCACCAGATGTCATTCCATTTTCTTCTTTTTTCTTCTTTCACTATTGCACTCCTTCACACTGTTCAGTTTTGTTTGTATGCATTTATAATATTTGTAACACAGCAACACAGATGCACCTTTCAGTGCAGTTTATTTATTACTAGTAATTGGGGACAAGGTAAAGGTATCCTGTATTTTCATTTATCCCCAGTATATATATTTTCGTTATCAATTTAATCAAATCTAATCAAAATCTTATCTTGTCTTGTCGTCAACTAACTATTAAGAAAAATGGCATATTACATATATCTCCTATTTGCTGTATGGATATTCTCACTGAATCTTCAGTGTAGTCACAATCAGAGCAAATGTATATACATTCCATTCCTTACAACAATCAAGGATCAAGGTCTGGATTAGCACAAGCATTGTGCATTTGCAATGACCATTTTGCACTGTAGCCATTGCGCTAAACAGTGTTGTCGCTAAACAGGCATCTTCCTGTGTGACTATAGGCTTGGAGAGCTTCAAGTCAGAGGACAAAAACAGCCCAAAAGCAGCAGATGGAGAGAAGATGGAAAGAAAAGAAGGAACGAGGTGAAGGTCAGGGAAGAAAAGATGAAATTTGCATGGTGAAAAACTGTGAGCTTAATATAAATACATCCAAACTGATGTGGTGATTTGCACACAAACCCTCACTATACAGTTTCATTCTTTGTAGTCTTCTCATGATCTCTGCAAACTAAAGGGGAACAGAGGGTTAGAGTGCCCTAAATATAGGTTGCCTAATCCCTGGATTTTCCACAGACAGAAAGCTCTGGATTAACTGTTCCAGCTTTACAAATTCAGCGAACTGTGGGGCAATTACCAAAAATTTAGATGATGTTGTGTTTTTGTTTCTGTATGGGTGAATAATGCTGAAATTCAGAGAGCAGGCTCAAGATGGCTGCCCTTCTCTGGGGAGTATGTATGTACAAACACTGAAAAAAATGATTTCCATCTAAATAAATACAGAAAGAAATCTTTCTGTTTATTCCCTTCTTCTTGACAGCCTCAGACTTATTTACATTCCATCTCTGTTTGCTTTCCTGAGAGCATGTATGTTCTCTGTGAAGGGGCTGTGTATGTTGAGGAAGAATGGGGAGCAGGTAGAGAAACATCTACCTCTTTGATGAGGGCCATGAAGCGGTTCCCGAAGCGCCAGGGCTTGTGTCGGTTGCACTGTAATGAGCTGACAGTAATCTGCTGAGACTGCTGCACAGCCACGGCCACCACGTGCACGGCATCATACATCAGCGCGGCGTCCGTCTGCAAGCCGAGACAGAGGGAGGAAAAACAGAGCGTCATTAACATGGAAGACAGCACTCGACAAATCAGCATGCCCCGGCAGCATGGATCTTTTCAGAATCAGAGAAATATCAATATCATGATGGCTGAATCAAAGACACAATGGACACATGAATATTTGATGATTTCACTACTGATGTATTATGCACTGATAAGAGACTTTGTTGAAAATGGCTTGCAGCAGGACAGTGATTATATTCTGCAGGGGGAGGGGGGAATATGAGGAGTATAAGAACAAATCCAGAATATGAAATAAGCATGAATAAAACAAAATGACAAACAAACAAACACTTAAACTGTTTATATTAACATACCACTGACAATTTCAGCCCATGTTAATAAGGATTCCATGAGTGGGACGTGTGGGAAAGAGTGTGGATCAGCGTTTAATAGATTTATGTAACAAAACAATATGGAAATGTAGAGAGAGAAAGGAAGAAATATAGGCACACTATATATAATTCATTTGGGTGGCACATGGAAATGCATTTGCCAAAAGTGCAAAATATATTTTGTTGCATATTTGTTTATTATGTCAGAATGGTCTATTCATCTGCAGCAGTGGTGCAGATTAACATGTTACAGCAGCATAAGAGAAGGGTAAGGAAACATTCAAAAATACGAATGAAATGAGAAATTAAAGAAATTACATTTTTAAAAAGCTATACATTATACAGTATGCATTACTATACCTTAGACTATATAAATACATTTCTCAAATATAAATATAACAAAGAATAAAGTTTCCAATAATAAATGAATGATGAAAAATGTATTGATCCCGAGGGAAATTCAGGAGCAGTCGTTCTGTTTCAGGCAAAGTCTGTCATCTTCTGTAATGATTCACACATGTAGCCACGATCACTAGTTTTATACAGAACATTCAACTGAAAACAAGATGCCGGGGATTGAACACTGGCCTCATACATGCAAAGCACTTGTAGCAGTTACAAATTCAAGGAAATGTCTCAGAATGTGGCCTCTATCATACCTATAATTAGTACCCATTATTTCCAACTTAAAAAAATGGAAATAACAGAACCCTAAAATAAAGCATTGCTAAACGGGGTACTACTATAACAACTACTACTAGTAGTGCTACTACTACTAATAATAACAGCATGATCCAATACAAGGTACTGTCGTGTTGTTTTTACTTGCTTCAGCGTACAACAGTAAATGCTGGTTACTCTAAGGTTATTGTAGTCCATGTGTAATAGTGACTTTAGAATCCAGAGATCTCTAGGGTGGAGCAGGAGAGAAGGGAGGTCATTCTCAGTTTTTACAGAGCTGTAGGTAGATTGTTAACAGTGTTCATTTCCTTCATTCTGACCCCATAGTCCATTATTACTTTTAGGTCCCTTAATGACAAGAGTGCACATACCTTATGCAAATTTTCCAGCCATTTGTATACTCAAAGTATTTTGGAAAAAGCTTAGTCGTAGTCAAGAGAATTCAACAAATCCAAAAACATGAGATAAAATAGTGCATATGAACGTACTTTAATTTACAGAACAAAGGGTGGTAGCCAACTCTTAAAAGCCTTTCAGAAACACTTGCATATAAAAATATGTATACAGTGTACAGTAAAATATGAGTGCAGTCTAGTGGGTACAATAGCATGGAGCCCCGAAGGGTCAAGTGGGAATTTTTTTCTGATATACTTTGGGGTTCCCTAGCATTACATTTTGAGTTCCCTCCCAATATTTTCTGCATTCCCCTGATCCATAGGAAGAGTTAGTGCGTTGGTCCAGTCCAATTATAATACACTGCCAGTTTAGGGAATGCTCTGCAGATACTACAGGAAGGAAAGATGATGTGATACTTTACATTCTGCATCTATTGCTCATTATTCCTTTTAAAAGGCCGAGCTCTGACAGTATACAGCCACTGGCTGTGAGCACAGCTGCAGCTGCTCTGCCTGGCTGTGCTGGTTGAAGCTGTGGCTGTGGATGTGGTTAATGCTCAGTCAATAATGTTCTTATTTGGTCTTTACAGTAAACAATCAGTTTAAAAAGAGTGTCGCTATCAGAGAAGTGCCAGTCATCCACGCTTCATAAAAGAAGTCTATAATTCTGCAGTTCCTCAAACAAAAAAATCTAATTAGTGTCTGTCTCGCTTGATTGAAAAACAATCACAACAGCTCTTCACAGTTGTTGCATGGAAATTGTGCCCTAAGGTGCCTGGGAAAGCATTGTCCTGCAGGAAAAAAAACACTCCCAAACTCCCCATTTGAGTCTTGATCGAGTATCAGAAGGTTGCATCTTAAGATGCCAGTTTGGCTGTAATGGGTTGGTGAACACACTCCAGTGGCTCTTCGTGGTGTGTGTGTGTGTGTGTGTGTGTGTGTGTAGCTGGATCCATATGAATTGATATGCAGAGATGTTTCAAAATCAATCACAGTCAATAAGCTTGCCTTCTAGATATTCAGACAGGCTTCAGTGTGTGCCTGCAGGAGTGTGAGTGATTAATAACCTGTGGTAGTGTCGGTGTGGGTGTCACCTGAAGGCTGTTAAGAGTGCGTGTTGGGGGTTAGACCGATATGCAGTCATTTTGCAGATACGGGTGTCAACCAGCAGTGATAGAATGGATACGATCCACTTTGACTGACTTCCTAGTTATTATAGAACTAACCAATCCTACACTGATTGTAGAACTGGTCATGCTACATGTTAAGCTGTCAAGTATTTTGTGTGCAAGTGAAAATGTTGCTGTATCGACCGCATACGGATCACCAAGATCAGCAGGGTTCATCCCTCAAGAATATCCACACAAATTCAGAGAAATCCAGCAATTGCATTTCTTGTGTAGCAGTTAGATTTGTCAGAATCATTAAGAATCCTCTGGGGACCATGAATATCCACAGAGAATCTCATAACAATTGTTGGGAAGTACTCAATGAATAGACAGACTGATATCAGCTTTTAAAGGACAGGGCAAAATGTTTTAGTCTCAGTAGTTTCCATCTTCCCTACAGTGCCACTTCACTAAGACATAAATGTTTAAAAATGGGACACACACAAATATAGTTTGATTTTTAAAAGGGCTAAATCATTTCCTTCAACAACTGGATAGTGTAGTTTTTAGCAAATGGAGTAAATAGTGCATTTGATGGGGACTATTTTCATTGATGTGTTTTTAATAGTTTTTGAACAATTATTGAACCTTACAGCATATCGTATCATCTGTGAAGCACAAAAAATCACTTCAATTGCACTTACCTGTATGAAAGGTGCTACACAAATAAAGTTTTATTGACTGATATCAGGTTTGGTATACACACACACAGTACTTGTTAGTAGGATACATTCATTTTTGGTTTGGGTCTGCACATGGGATTTGTTGACAAGAAGAAAAACTAAATATTACCCGTGTTATCCTGCAACAACTAATGTTTCAAGAAACAGCATGTCTTCATTATCTAATAGCTGCATCTCAAAGTATAGAAAGGTTCTGGTCTAGCCAATGCCATATTACCACACCATATGCAATATACATCATAAAAATATAATAAAAGCCAGTGTAGAAAATATCATAGAACACATATATAGAAAACAAGATATTAGCCGGGCGCAGGCAATGTAAAGTTCTGTACTGTCACTGCTTCTTCTTACTGTGATGATGACATGCTGTTTGTCCAAGCGTTAGTTGCTGCACCTTATTGAAACTACAGGTGTGTGCTCCAAACCTTTTCTTTTGCAGTCTTGTCTCATCATCGTGTTTGGTGTGTGGAGATTCCCTCATGGATGTTTAACTTTGGTGAACTTTTGACACGAAAATTTGCAGCATTGATCAATTCAGCCATCTTGACAGTGCTGACTTTTGAGGGAATGGAGGTGACTACAGATTGCAAAACGGGGGAAGCTATCATGTTGGCTGGGTTGCACTATCCAATTTTATATAACTCTGCTGTATCGAATGAGTAGCTCTTTGAATCAATTTTGTGACAAACAAAACTAGCCACAACCAACAATATAGAAAGATTGTGATTATGTTTAATCGATACAAACTTTGACTGTCGGTAGGGGACAGGATGTGAACAGATGTGTCTTGACCCTTTGGTTCTGACAGATTCGCATGACTGCAAGAGGCCCTTGTCAAGGAAATGTAAACATAGGCAGTTTCAAGTGTTTGATATCACGACCAATAATGTCTTTTTCTGATGAGGACAGTCCCTGATATAGGCCTTCACAAACGTACTTCAGTTCAACACTTCTTTGTGTGTTTGGGTGGGAAAGAGTTTAATGTGGCTGCCAGCTTCATGGCACCCAGTCTTTCTTTCAGTGCTGAGGGCAAGAGCTGCAGCTCTGTGATGTTCACACTGCCATCCATTCTCTCAGCTATAAACCACACAGGCCCACAGGGACCTCATAATAGCAATGTGACACCCTGTCAGTCAATCAGAGCACTGATACTGTGAACAGGAGAAGTCAGCAGGATTTTTTGGGGAGTAGAAGTAAACTTGTATTCTCACCCACATAGCTTGGCTTGGCAGAGCCCAGTTCATGATGATGTGTATTTTAAGGGGCTTATTAAAAGGCTAAATCGACAAAAAAAGATACCCAGTTGAAGCATTTCAGTCAATAAGGTGTCGAAGTTTACAAAGTATTTCATGAATTAAATATGATCTTAATTAAAATAAGCAGCCAAATGTATTCAGTTGTGTGCAGGAGTGAGTGAAGATGAGTGGAGGCTTGCTGGAGGAGTTCTGGCAGCAGAGGTTTGTGTGCCTCTCTGCTTCTCCCCGGTGTGAGCCTCACAAGTACCCGTCAGGCAGACTCGCAAATGATTTAGCAACACCGGCACTTCACTCTATAAACATCTCATTAAAATCAATTATGTCACTCCTGAATGAAATTAAAGCTAAACGCTTTAAAAGCTGCTTTTCCCTTGTGTCAGCCAATATGAGCATTACCCCTGACGCTGTCTGTTTTTCCACCTCATTGTTGCCTCCTCTCTCTCTCTCTCTCTCTCTCTCTCTCTTGCGCTCTCTCTCTCTCCTGCTCATCTCACAGAGCGAGTGAGAGAGATTTATTAAATCTCCTAAGCTCAGATTGATTTCAACAGTTTTAAAATGCCCAGGCCTGACTTAGCGGCTGCAAAGGTCCCCCCCCCCAACCAACCAGCTCATCAACATTGCCATGGAAACAAAGTGACAAGAAATAGCTTTTCACCAGACTGGGGCTTGGGTTATTGTTTCCTGACGCTGATTCCCACATGTTCTTTGTAAAAGCAGCAGAAGAAGAAGAACTAACTTGCAAATTAAGGTTCACAGCCAGGTTCTGAGGACTGATACAAACTAGCAACTGTCAGTATTTTTGCAGCAGTATTCTCTAGCTTCAACCTCTTCAATGCTAGATTGCTATGCCAAAACTTAACATTCATTAAACAAGAAATATCTAAAGCAGCATCATGGGGCGCTTAAACTCTCCAGTGATACCATGGCTAATGAAATTCCAGTTAAGTAAGTGAATCCTTTGGAATTACCTGCATTTGTGTATAAATTTGTCTTAAAATATACTCTGATCTTCATCTGAGTTACAATAATGATCAAACACAATCTGTTTTAACTAATAACACACAAATTATTGTATTGTTCTTGTCCATATTGAATACATCATTCAAACATTCACAGCGTAGGTTGGAAAAAATATGTGAACCCCTAGACTTCAACAAAAGCTAATTGGAGTCAGGAGTTAGCAAACCTGGAGTCAAATCAGTGAAACAAGATTGGAGTTGTGGTTTGAGCTACTTTGACTTATAAAAATCACTCAAACATTTTGAGTTTGCTATTCACAAGAAGCATCTGCTGATGTGAACCATGCCTCGCAAAAAAATGATCTCAGAAGACCTACGATCAAGAATAGTTGATTTACATAAAGCTGGAAAGGGTTACAAAGTAATCTCCAAGAGTTTAGATATTCAGTCCAAAGTTACTGTGGCTACTCTCCCTAGAAGTGGGCACCCAGCAAAGATGACTCCAAAGGTACAACGCAGAAAAGAACCCTGGAGTAACAGCTAAAGGCTTGAAGGAATCATTGGAACTGGTTAACATCTCTGTTCATGAGTCTACCATACGCAAAACATTGAACAGACATGGTGTCCATGGCAGGACACCACGGAGGAAACCGCTGCTCTCCAAAAAAAACAGCTGTGCGGCTGAAGTTTGCCAAAGAGCACCTCGACACTCTACAGCGCTATTGGGAAAATGTTTTGTGGACTGATGAAACTAAGGTTGAATTATTCAGGAAAACACGCAGCACTACGTATGGCATAAAAAGGGCACTGCATACCAACATGAAAACATCATCCCAACGGTGAAGTACGGTGGAGGGAGCATCATGATGTGGGGCTGCTTTGCTGCCTCGGGGCCTGGACAGCTTGCCATCATTGAGGGAAAAATGAATTCCCAAGTTTATCAAGATATCCTACAGGATAATGTTAGAGTGGCTGTCTGCCAGCTGAAGCTCAGTAGAAGTTGGGTGATGCAGCAGAGCAATGACCCTAAACATCGAAGTAAATCTAGTACAGAATGGCTTAAAAAAAAGAAAATCCGCCTTTTGGAGTGGCCCAGTCAGAGCCCAGACCATAACCCAATAGAGATGCTGTGGAATGACCTCAAGAGAGCCGTTCACACCAGACATCCTAAGAATATGGCTGAGCTGAAGCAGTTCAGTAAGGAAGAATGGTCCCAGATTCCTCCTGAACGCAGGTCTGATACGGAGCTACCGGAAGCGCTTGTTTGAGGTTATTGCTGCCAAAGGAGGTTCAACCAGTTATTAAATCCAAGGGTTCACTTACTTTTTCCACCAGCACTGCGAATGTTTAATGGGTGGGTTCAATAAAGACATGAACGATTATAAATGTTTGTGTGTTATTGGCTTAAGCACATTGTGTTTGTCTATTCTTGTGACTTAGATGAAGATCAGATCACATTTTATGCATTTTATAATTTTAATGCAGAAAACTAGGAAATTCCAAACGGTTCACATACTTTTTCTTGCCACTATATATATGCATTTTGCTTTACTTAACAGGACAGTAAAGAGAGACAGGAAAGGCAGGGTAGATAGAGGGGATGACATGTAGCCAAGTGCCGGACTAAAACCGGGCTGCTGCAGTAAAGACTCCTTGACAAGTGGAATTCATGCTACCCAGTGAGCTACAGGGGCGCCCATAATTGTAAAGGTACAGGATTGGAACCTGCTAACATTTCTCTAGCTTGATTGGCAGCTCTTTTAATGCTAACCTAAACTTTAACTCAAATTAAACAGAACCTTG
The DNA here is from genome assembly GCA_002120245.1 of Maccullochella peelii. Lineage (NCBI taxonomy): Eukaryota > Metazoa > Chordata > Actinopteri > Centrarchiformes > Percichthyidae > Maccullochella > Maccullochella peelii. The sequence goes on from LKNJ01004375.1 coordinate 69,956, forward strand.
CTATACATCATTACTGTTTTCTGATGCCACGAGGAAGGTTGGTTTGCATCAATAAGTTTTTATAAAAAGTGGAAGCCTGTATGTATTAACTGCTAAAAGTAAAGTTTTTGACTTAAATGAAAGACTTAAGGCAAATCCTTCACTTTTACTCCTACTGGCAGACTTCAAAATAAAAGCCTACGTCATGCACCCTTTTGTCTGCTCTTGTCAAGGTGGCGCTGCAGTACAATCTCCATATTGTACTATAAAGTTTTCAATACACAATAAGTGAAACAATGGCTTAAACAATAACAGAGATGTGAATATTGAATGGGTTTTGAATGGATCAACATGCCACATATGTGTACGTTTACATATACATATACATACGGTATATGAGTACAAACATATACACATGCACACAGTCAGTTTTATTTGTTCTGTTGTTATCCTGAATCTGCTTTTTCCATCTGTTTATTTTTGTTGTTTTAACCAGAATTTATAAGCCTAACCAGGGACGGGGGCTGCAAATCAACTCATAGAGTGACAAAGTCATGGCAGGAGGCTGAAGTAAATGAATGGGTCAACAAAACAGTCAATATTGTTTTCTTTTAACCATGACCACGATCGCTCCCCGAACCTTAACTACGTGGTTATTATTGTAACCATGATGACAAACCATGATCTTTCCCCTTACCTAACCAAGTTGTTTCTGTGCCTAAACCTAACCAAACCTTAAGCAGAATGTTGTAAGAAGAAAAAAACACATTTTTTATTGATTTATTTTTCCACAGATGATGTCATCCTGCTGATAGGGGCATCAGATCAGAAATCCCTTCTATGTGTCGTTCTAGAGGGCATGGACAAACAACGTATTATGTTGTTTAATTCGGAGGAGTAGTTCATCAGAGAGAGGTAGTTTGAACTCTATGTTTTGAGGCTATAGTTTGTGGTGGTGCTGTCTTGGCTTGCATTATATTGGGAGCTGATATTTGGTCCCTGTTAGGTGTGCTAGGTTTGTTTACTGTATTTGCACAATATCAAATAGAAGATACAATATAAGTCAGATAAGAAATTATAACAGATTCAAACACAAGGAAACATTCATTCAGTTGCAAAAGATGTACATGCAAAAAAAGGCTTTTTGGTCCAGTCTACTGCTCTAAAAGAGTTTCAAACCCATCATCACAACAGCCTCACATTTTTGGAGCAAAATAGCTATAGTCAACGCAAACCAGAATCTACTTTATTGCTTAAAATAGAGAGGTATCGAGAGTTGACAATGAGAAATTTCTTAACATATTTTTCTAAAAACTTCTGTAAATCGTTTATGTAACAACAACAACAACAGCCCTAAAATGGAGTCTTCTGGCACACCTGATTTAATATTAAGAGGAGCTGAGCCTCTGTTTTTTAATCTTGCCAATGCATTTAACATGGTTGACCATCATACTGCAGAAGCAACAAACAGTAATAGTAAATGCCTTATTATCATTAGCCATGTGTAGTTGTTCAATCGAATATGTTACTGCCATGGACATAGAGAGAGATTTTCTAAAACTGTATTCATGGGGATAAAGTTTTTTCTTTGCCATTCACTAGTTTCTCAATTACTGCGAGAAACTAGTGAAAAATATTGTTTTTGTAGGAGAAGCTGTTGTAAAAGGAGAGATTTTTTTGAAAACCATTTTGGCATTTAGCACAAAAACCACCAGCTGGTTTTAGAAATATTATTTTCTGTAGTCAGAGCAGATCCTTTATTGTTATATTGGCAGTGCATCTACAGTAATTGGCTTATATAGGCTGACATCTGATGCCAATAAAAACAATACTGACCCAATATGTTGATCTAACTCTTCTGGAATAACCCTGGAACACAGTGATGGGATGCCTTGCTGGCCATGTGTTGTCAAAATGGTATCAGTTTATATTGCATGTGACAGATGCTCAAAAAGAAACAAACAGACAGAGGTCGATCCTAGCCCTTGCTTAAAATTTTGCCATGGGAGACAGTGATGGATTTATTTTATATATTTTATATAAGTTCATCTCAGAAAGTGGGACACAATAGCAGGTTTCCAGTGTCTAGGCTAGTAATAGCAAAAAAAAAAAGGAGGGAAAAGAGGATTGGCAAGGTGGTGTTTTGATGGCTGATTCCTAAAGTGGTGAAGGGTGGCGGCTGCAGCCAGAGCTCTGCTGGTCACGCAGAAAGCTGTGGTCACGCTGCTCTGGCTCTTTTGATTGAAACATAAACACCTTGAGAGATGAGGGCACACTTGGGAACAAGCCGGAGAAAGTAGGTATAGGAGGAGAGTATGTGTGTGTGTGTGTGTGTGTGTGTGTGTGTGTGTGTGTGTGCGCGTGTGTAGGAGGGAGGTTTAACACTAGACCGACTTCCCAAAGCAGCTCAGTACCCGCCCACCCTCACTGCTCTGTGGCTACTCGGGCCCCTTCTCCCTGCTACTTGAAGGGATTAAAAATTGAGCATGTTTTGTACTCTTTTGGAATCTCTCAGAGGCCTTAGTCATGACTAGGTCACTCACTGCCATCAGCTATTCTTGCAATTCTCAGCACTTTACACACTAGCTGTACTGATAAATCATAAATTATTTTATCCAGAGCATACCCGGCATATTCTCTGGTGTCAGGAGGGACACAAGAGCTAAAAATTTGTCAGTTACCTGTTCATAGCAATACTTGCATCGTGATTAAAGGAATAACACACTGAGTCTGGAGATATTACGTGTCATTTAAATGAAAACAGCCCTAATTCAGCAGCTGGTAACTGAGACAGGGTTTCAGACTGATACTGGGCTTCATTCAGCAGCAGACGCTTGGACAGCCCCTGGAGCTGAAAATAACTGATAAATAATAATAATATATTAACTTCATCTAAATTCAAGTATGCCTTATCTCTTTAATTCAAACATTCTTTTAATATCATAGCATTATGTAGTCAAAACAGATGTGTGACGAGATTCTATTATTTTCCAACAGAAACAGTTTAATTGCAAAGAAGAGACATGCTAGCTGTGGCAAACAAGTATTAGATAAACATAGAGGACAGTTTTCCCATGTGAGTGTTAACATTCCTAGAAAACTGTTAATTCCTGGAAAACAGGGTATCTTCAGTGGTGAGCCCACGCTGCACAACTGTCGCCAGTGTTTTCTTTCAAATCCAACTGCCTTTCTGTTGGTTCACGCTTTAGAGTGATCCCTACAACTGCAGCTTGGATATCAAGAACATCAACCAAACAGATTAACTGACCAATTCCAGATTATGTAAAGTAATACACCTATAAAACTGTATTGGCTCCCAAATCAGCAGTGCTAAACATGTGACACAACTGAACCTGTGCTGACCCCTTGCCTTCACTCGGTATACACCTGTTTTAATGCACATTTTCAATTTGCGCATTAAAAAAATGCTGAAAATTTGAAAAAAAAATCTCAAAATATGGCTTTATAATAAAGGTTTTTATGCTTGGGTGAGGTGGAAAAGTTGGTGTATCGATAAAAGCTAAGATTTTAACGATTAAGCGATGGGGAGACTATAACATTCCTCAAATTAATACATGAAACCAACATAAATTCCATATTTCCATCACATTTTTCCATCATTGTTTTTCCCTGTTTGAGGTTTGACTGGCGCTCTTTTAATTATGTCATCTTCTTGCGCCTTCTTCCTCTGCAATGGTTTAATAGCAACCAATGACCCAATGAACCAACATTACATTTTACAGATTTTCTCTAATTCAGTTAGATTTGCGTTACATTTGGATGGAAACCTGGCTACTGTCAACAATCATCACTACAACTCAGTTTAAAGAGCAACTTAACATCCTCTTGTAGCTTGGACATGCCGCCATCAAATATTCAAAAATGAATTTGAATCCAGAGCACATCCCCTACCCCCATGGTTACCCTGACGACCACTGACACTCTCCCTCATTACAGCTCTAACAGTATGTTGCTCCAGTGTTCCTCTATCTTACATATTACTATACTCTCTTACTTATTATTTATTGGATCACTGTTGTGAATTGTAAATGCTGTGGTATGTGACATTAGTTGATGCTATATACTTGCAACAGCTCAAGTTTCAATTGATTTGTTTAAAAATTACAACAGCAAACCAGAGTTACGTATGTAACTATGGATCTATGAATTTTGGATGATCACCAGAGACGGTATAATTACCTGCATTTCCACTCTTTTACTAATACTCTTTTAGGTGTCAGAGGGATGTATTCTTGATAGACATTTGTATTTTTTATATTGACCCAATAAGGCATTTCTGTAAGAATAGAGTGGTGCATTTACAAAACTTTCCAATTCAATCAACAATAAAATAAAATGTTGTGAAGAATGACGTCTTAAAATTCCTATAGTATTTTGACACTGATGAGATGCCACCCAAATGAACTTGATTGATTAGCAAAAAACCTGCGTGACAATAAGAGCCCAAAGGGACTACCTTACCCCGCTGCAAGAGAAAAGCTGTTTAAAGGGTGCATCAGAGAGCAGCTGTAGAGCAGGTTACTGAGAGGAATGACATGCATATGAGGCTATGCAACATAAACACTGTAAGGTCAGCACCAGTGTAATGTGTATGTCTACAAACACGCAGACATAGATAAGATTAAACAAATGCTGCAGAGCTCTGGTGACTGAAAGACCTTGTGAAGGCCTATCCATCCTGAGAAGACATATAAACACACCCCTATTCATATGTGCATGTGCAGTATACAATGACTGCATGCTCCCACGCACACTCTATACAAGACCAAATAACATAGAGCCTATGTTTACAGGAAATCAGGCCAAAAAATCTAGAAAATAAAGACATAAATAAAACAGGTTCCATGCAAAAGTAAGAAATGCACCACATGTTTTGCAAGCTACTGCAGATGCCTACCCTAAAACAACTTTACACAGATATTTGATGTGAATTCAAACACAAACATACTGAATTCTGTTTGGCGGAACAATAGTAGGAGTGTGGAAGTTGTGGGGAATTTCACAGCTTAGGTGTAAAGATTCATAGTTAAAGTTTCACAATAACAGAACTCTCACTTCTTGAATCAAAAACACCTACATGAGCAAGATGCGATATGTATAAAAGTGCTGTAAAGCTTTTAAAGTACAGCCTGCAGGTCAGAGTTTAATGAGAATATTTGTATATGGACTGCGAGAAATCTACCGTGCGACTGACTGCTATTTCTAGTCAACATCTTTGGTGACATCGGTCGGAAAATGTGCAGTGACACCTGCTGTGCCTACAGGTCATCACAGTATTGTTTTACATTGCATTGCCCGAGCAATCATTTGTCAAAAGTGCCTCTGGGTTTGGTGTGACTGAAATGACATTACTGAATTTTAGTCACATCTAGAAATGCATATCTATACTGATTAAATAGAACAAACATGAATGTTTAGGTTCAACTTTCAACATTTGTAACTGAAGCTAAAAATAATTGGAAAACTTGTTGGCTTGATCTACACAGGATCCAGCTGCGTCACGTTCCGGATCGTCCCGGCTCCATTCTAGCCGGTGCATGTGTCCACCATGTCTGTGTCCTTTCCCTGCTCCACTGTCTTTCTGTCTATTTTTTGCCGAAGCAGCTCACATCTCTGAAACCTGAAATTCACTTGTGAATGTATTGTAAATAAATGTATTTATTGGCAATTGACCTAAAATGTATTTTAATGATGCATTTCAGTTGTTTCTGACTATTTGCTTGTGTTTGTTGTTAGTGAGAAGAATAGAGAGAGAGAGAGAGACGTGCGGGAGGAAGGACCTCAGGCTTCTCCTGCTCTCTGGGAACATCTATACTGTGTTTTAATGCAGCTGAATTCTCAATATATTTGTTCTCATTTACATATTTTCTGTTTCTGTTGACAGACAGTAGTATGAAAGTATGAAATTTGATCACAGCTCATAAATACTATGTTGATCAGGAGGAATTAAAAAGCTGCTGCTCTGCAGATAAAACCATTAATTAACAATTACACCAACAGACAAAAAAGCGGAATATAAACGTGGCTGCTGAAGAAACGACACTCCACCTATGAAATGTTTGTATTGAAACTACAATGGAGCCATGACTGAGCCGGACACAACGCTGCTGGATGCTGTGTACATTCGCCATTACTCTCAATTGTGGCCAGACTAGGCCTTGCTAACTTTGCACTTGTCACCTCCATTGTGGAGATTTGGGAAACATATGCTGTGTCTCAAATTGCGTACTTCCATACTTACACATACTTACCATAATACACTATTTTGAGTGTATAAGTGCGTTCACACTGACAAGTATGGCAAAGTGCAGTGCACTATTAGTACCCGGATGGTGTACTCATAATGGTCAGAAAGTTGAGCGTGGAACGCTGCGCACTACTCACCCTCAGTGGTCGCCATCTTGGCTACGTAGCGGAAAGGGAGGGACCACCAACGTGTGAAAATGGCAGCTGCGGTTGCGATTGTTACGACCAAAAGTAAAAGCACGTTCATTTTTATTCATTTTTAATCAAACTGAATTGAAGTAAAGTGAGCAAACGAACCGGCAGACATTTTGGCGTGCAGCAATCATGGTAAAATGTTGGCGATAATGCTCCACCGGGTTGCACTCCGCCATTAGTGTCCCAGTGCATGCTGGGACACGCTAACACAGTGCACACGCTAACACAGTGCACGGAAATTGAACGAACTTTATTTTTGTTTTAGAAAATAACTTTTATCAGCGTTTCTGTTTTATCTGACTCTTTAGCCGCCTTTTATTTTGGATGTTTTAAAGTTTTTTAACAAACTTCTATCTGCCTGTCAATGGCGTCATGTGTAACTTGTAAGCATGGCTACACACAGCTACAACAGCACATTCATTGCTTAGGAAATGAACTAAGAAAAAAGGATGAACTTATCTTGGGATTTTCTACCATTGCAACTGCCCAAGAGAAGCATATTTCAGCTTTGGGTGCATCAGGCTGTATGGATCAAAGCACCTCTCTGCAACCCGCTGTTTCCTATGGGGCCCAGGATTTCAATGCCACGCTGCTGTGGTCCGGCTCCATAACCTCCGGGGGAGAACCTCTTCCATCCTGTGGGCTCTTGGTTCTGTCCCAATGGCCTACCCTTGCCCAGGTTTGCTCCTCGCCACACACACAGGAGGCATGGGTCGCAGTGAAGAGCAAACACTGGCAGGGTAAACACTCTTCCCGCTCGCCACGGCACCCAGCTAACTAGTCCGCTGCATTGGAGGAATTAGGCAAATCAGCCTCTCCGGTTCAGCTCGACAACCAGTTCGCCGTTCTGGATGAGCCGGGGAGGCCGGCCATCGAAATTAAATATGGTGGTTTTCAATGTAAGGGCATTGTCCAACAAATCATTTTGTATAAATGACCTTATTACAGACAATGAGTTAGACTGTCTACTTCTTACTGAAACATGGTTGGGTGTGGATGCACCAGCAACACTTAAAGAAGCCTGTCCTGCAAATTATGTGTTCTCCCACTCCTGTAGTGCTTCCTGCTTCTTACAGTGCAGACGCTTTGCTGCTTGCTCTCCGCTTTGCTTACATTCTTTTTGTATCCTTGTTT
>LKNJ01004376.1:0-17528 GCA_002120245.1 Maccullochella peelii
GGCCTGGCTCTGCTCGCTGGCCACCACCCTGATGTCCACCTGGCTCACCCTCTCCACCGAGCTGCTCCCCACAGAGAGCTACAAGCTCGGGCTGTGGGAGACCTGCGTGGTGCAGGACCTCGGGGGGCTGGAGTGCCGGCCCTACAGCAGCCTCCTGGGCCTGCCGCCGGACATCAAGCTGGCCCGGATCCTCATGTGCGTGACGCTGGCCACCGGGCTGCTCGGACTCCTGCTGGCCATCCCCGGCATGCACGTGGTCAACAGCTGCCACGACCAGCTGGAGGACTTCAGGTGCAAGAGGGCGATGAAGATTGCGGGGGGGGTGCTGTGCCTGGTGGCCGGGATCCTGGGACTCATCCCGGTCTCGTACATCGCCCACCTCACGGTCTTACGGTTCTTCGATGAGTCGGTGCCGGAGGTGGTGCCGCGCTGGGAGTTCGGGGACGCCCTGTTCTGCGGCTGGGCGGCGGGGGTTCTTCACCTGGTGGCGGGAACTCTGCTGCTGACTTCCTGTTTGTGTCTTCAGAAGGAAAACTGTAACACACCTGTCCCCATCCCTCTGGTGAGGGTGCAGCCGGGAAGGCCCCCCATCAGGACCAGATCTGAGTATGTCTGAGACTACTTCCCATCAGGGACGCTACATGTCTGCACTCCATGAGTCCGCTCAGTCGGCTCCAACATGCTGGTTTTTGTTAAAACTGCAACAAACCGGCTCATTTTCTCAATGTAGGTGTTAATCACCGAGTTTTAAACTGTAAACATAGTTGATTTTAAATTCTGGTTTAAGCTGGAAGATAAAACTGGATTTTATAAACTCAATGTTAGTTTTCACAGAAGAAAAAAAGCAGATGTGGCCAAAATAGATTTAAAATTCAACATTTTAAGATGCAGATCGGCTTCTGTCAGCAGTTTACACACATTTCCCCAAAAATGTAGTTTCTTAAGAAACTTTGGGATCTTTAAAATAATTTAAAATAAAGTTTTGAACAAAGTTTTAATGACTGACACACACACACACACACACGTTTCTGATCTGATCTGTTAGTTTCAAACATTTAAACTCTGGTTCAGAACTTCATTGAGAAAATAAGCGTTTTATTGCAGCTGTGTTCTCAGCTCGAGTTTTAAAGAGTTTAAACCTCAAACTTTGGGAGTTTTTCACAGTTTTAACATCTTATTGACCTTATTTTTAATTGAGCCCATAATTATATTTAAATCTGTTCAGTTTCAATCATTCAGGCGTTTAGTAAGAAAATCCCCTTTTTCTGGAGCCAAAGAGACAAAACGTGCTGCTGTTTCCTGTTTTATTTGTGCAATAACTGCCTGCGTCTTTTTCTTTTATGTAAAACACAATATTGTTTTTATAAGAATATAATTTCACACAGTCATCAACAGGTTGGAAACATGATTCATGATTTTAATTAGTAGTATCAGGAAAACTGCAGTCAGAGACTAAATGTGTGTGTTTGTGAGACAGAAGAAAGAAGCTGCTGATGTGTTTTCTTTAAAATCTCTTCATGTTCAATCAGACGCAGAGGAATGATTCTTAAGATTAATGATTATGTAGCTTTGAATCAGGTTCTCGTTGAATGTGATCAGCAGGTGATTGTGAATAAAGATGCTACAGAAAAGAAGCTGGTGATTCTTTTCAAAGACGGAAAGTTCTGATAATAATGAAGCTGCGGTTTACGACTTGACAGAAACGCTGCACATTATTAACGTGGGGGGGGGGTGTCTTAATTCAGAATTTGATAATATAATATTTTCTGAAACATGTTTGCAGACGACAACAGAACTGCTAAATGCTTCCTGTTGTTCCTGATAAATAAAGGCTCTGCTGCCTGACAGCTGCCTTTGTTCTGCTTTCACAATACGCTCATTATGCCCCCCCCCCAATCTGACTATCTGCCTCCATCAGTCGACCACGGCAACCGCACCACTTGACATCCACACGGAGACGCCACGGCAACCGCACTACATGACCTCCACACTTAAACCACGAAATCTCTCAAATCTCTGTTTGCTGCGTAATTTAAGTGGCTCCGTCTCTTCGGGGGACCCCCCCGACCAACCATGAATAATATCTAAAGCATAAAACTGGATTATAACTTAGAGTTTTGCGAGCATTATGCTGAAACGTAATTTGACGGCTTTATATAAATATACGTTATATGTAAATATATGTTATATGTAAATATGCTCGCTATAATTTTACCAGGACGGTCCACCGCCTGCTGCAGGATGGGGTCCTCACAGAGATATATAAACACACAGAGTAACACACACTCCCAGGACATGAAAGAAACGGGTCTGCAGGATCTCGCAGCCCACCGGCTCCTCTTTAACTGCTTTTTTCCTTGTTGGGACAATAGAAAAACCTGGGGAGCGAATCCGGAGGCAGGAAGTGAACCCCTCACCCTGTCATTGTTTCACAGCGGCTCTCATCATGAAGCCAAACGGGGAAACGCTGCCACCTCAGCTCACTCTGCCAGCGCTGACGATCCCTCAGGTCTGCAGAGTCCAGGATGCACAAGCTGTCTGGGTTTATGAAACCAGCGGGTCTGACGTCTCCGCTCTGCACGCTTCTTGGAAATCCTTGATACGTTTTTCAGATGTTCAGCTGGCACATGGACGCTGTGGTGGCGAGGACGGACCCGTCCAAACAGGACACTGTGTCCCCACTCAGGGGTGTCATGTTCAAAATCCTGTTTTTGTCCCCCTCAGGCTGCCCTACCTTCTGAATGCAGCCTGCAGACACAACTCGGGGCATTTTGGGGTTAATTTTATTATTTATTTACAGGTAATTCTCCTAAAGATAATAACTTACTAACAGCATGATAAGAATATTTATCAAGGAAGTTATAGATTATTGGATTAGTGCTTTATTATGATTTATGTGGCTTGTTTTGGATGTTTAATCCTAATTTATGATTTGCTAGATGATATAAATTCATATAAATGAAGAAAATAACATTTATATAACTTGTATATACGTCTTGTTTTGTGAAGAAATTTATGCAAAATAAAGCACAAAATTGGTAATTTGCATTTAAGAGTTATTAATGTGTGAGCAGTTTTATTGTCTTATTTTCTAATTTAAACATTTTCACTCGTTTTTCATCAGACGTCACTTCAGTGTCTCATCATCATCTCTACGAGTCGTCCTGCTTTTAGGAAACACTTCACACATCATCTCGGCCTTCTGATGGTTTCACTCCCCGCGTCCCGACGACGACCTCCGGTTACTGTCGCGTCAAACAGCTCGTACGGCAGCAGGGAAGAAATCCAAGCTTTTCTCCGGGAGAGCAAACAAGCCGTGAAGCTTTTTGTCTTTGCAGAGTCGATTAACAATGCAGCAGAACGCAACCTCGGTCCTGTTTGTGAGTCTGTGTGATCAATAATCACACTGCGACTGACTGCAGACACTTATTGATTCTTACGTCTGTTAACAACTGAAGAGCCACATCTGGAAACACTCGAATGCATCATTTCTTTAACGTTGATTTGAACGCTGATGAGTTTGAAGGACTTGTTGTAAACTCATCAGAACAAAGTCCACAGAGAGTGTGTGTGTGTGTGTGTGTGTGTGTGTGTGTGTGTGTGTGTGTGTGTGGCAGAGTGGGGACCAGAGCTCCCAGTATTGTCACAGGAACAAAAGAGCCAGTTTTCAGCAGCAGAAGACAGGAAGTCATTGAGCGGCTCACATGTGACGGAGTGTGTGGGAAAGCGTGGAGGCTGTTGGAGCAGCAGGTTGATGAACACCGTGTCACAATCAGTTCAGTTTTATTTATATAGCGCCGCATCATGACAAAGTTATCTCAGGGCACCTTTTCATGCAGAGCAGGTCTAGACCGACTCCTTATGTTAACAGTTCCCAACAAGAGCAGCACCAGGAGACAGCGGCGAGAAAGATTCAGCTGATCATTCACCACCAGAGACACCAAAATATTTATTATAGCCTCTTTAAAGGAAAATACATTTTTGAAGAAAACAATATAATGACATTGTTGTAGTAAAAGAGTTCCTGCAGTTACAGCTGCATTGTCACATGACAACAACATACCAAAGATATTACTGTCAACTAAAACACACGAGCGGGACAATAATAAAACGTTTTTAAAAGAAGTACTTCAAGTCAAAGTCCATCGTCTGTGCTTCTTCATTCTGCAGACTGGTGGATTCTTCCAGTCCAGCAGAGGGCAGCGTCACCCCACTGATGAAGAGGAAGGTCAGAGGAGTAATCAGACTGTGAACAAACAGCTTTCTGAAGCACTGGATCACTGTAAGAAGTGCTTTTACTGCTTTCATTGTTGTTATTTTGTGCAATAGAGTTCGTTTTATACAAACAGATCACTTTTAGCTCTGTTATCATAATGCTGAGGTCTCTCTGGCGTAACGAGGCCTTGTTTGTGGCGGTCATGTGATTTGTGGCGTGGTAAAGCGAGGCACTGGAACATCTTGGCGCGTTACTTGAGCTTTGAAAGATATCGAGTGGTCTGCTTCGAGCGTAACATCACTAGATCTCAGAGAGAAGCATGAAGCGGGTCGTGGGCTCTGAGAAACCAGCCTCTGTTTCCTCGTAGCTCCATGCAGACCGCGACTTGTTTTAAGGTTTTGTGTGTGATCCTGAATATCAAGTGAATTTTGAATAAGGACTGAAAGGCTCTGGGGAAACCTCATTAATCATCATTAGTCTCCCAGCTGCTCAAGAAGTTAATGAGCTCTTCAAAACCTTTAACGTGGGTTCAAGTCCTCAGGACTCTTTGACCTTTTCAGAGTCAACACCTAGAAGAAGAACTGAAAGACAGGGAGACTCCCAAGTCGAGGTTGTTGGTTCAGTCCTGGGAGAACCAGTTAATTTTGAAAGCCAATGTCCAGAGGAAAGACTGAAACCCTGTAAGAAAGGACACTTCTGCTGTGTCTGTCCAGGAGCTGTTCTCAGAAGAAAAGGCTCCAAGTGTTAGATCCTCGAAGATCTGGAGGTTGTGGGTTCAATCCTCACCTGACTTATTTTATTTTAAGTCCAGCACCCAAAGTAAAGATTCAGAAGCTGCCTGAGAAGATAAGAGCTTTATGAAATAATGTTCCAGAGAGACAGATGCAGGAGCTCATGGGATGGAAAACCACAAGCAGCTGAAAATTTACTGAAACACAAAGAATATAACTATAAAACGCTATGGTTTTGTCATTTTTTACAGTGCATCCCCTTATTGCCATTTATTTCTCCGAGCTTGTTGTTGTTTTTTGTGTGGCCCCTGGTTTATCATTACTTTAAAATGCATGCCGTCTGTCTTGTTTTACAGTGTACTGTAACTAAGTAAGGTTATAATACTTCTGACAGTGTGTCACATTTATACAGTGTAATGTGATCAGTGTTGTAGTTGCTGACAGTGGCCACTGGAGGGCAACACACACACACACACACACACTGTGTTGAATGGACTCTGTTGTTCTGAGACAGACGGTCATGGGACCCGGTTTACTCGTCCTGAACCATGTGAGTCATATGAGACAGAGAAGAGGAGGAAGAGGATTAAAGAAGAAGAAAAGATGGAGGACTTGTCCCGGTGGGTGAGGGAGGCCGGGTGGTGGGTGAGGAGGTGCTGCTGTGGTGAGGAAGAGGAGGATGAGGAGGAGAAAGGGAGGAGGGAAGAAGAAGATCATGACGAGGAGGAGGAGGAGGTGAAGATGGAGGAGCTCGGCTTTAGAAAGAGCAGGAGTTCAGCTTCCCTCCCGCCTGCTGAGGTATTTAATAAAACACAACAGGACAAACTGGCCAACAGTTTTTACAGTGTTGGGTTGCTTACAGTTTTTCCCCTTGTTGTAATTTTTTACAGGCATCATAGTTACTTTATACTGTCTTTTTTTTTTTTTTTTTTACAGTGTATCACCTGGTTGTTTTTGGGTTGTACATTTTCGCACAATGCATATTTTTTACAGCGTATCCCTGGTCCTCACTTTTTATAGTGTATCTCATGTTTTATAGTGTGGTTTCAGGGTGTAAATTCCACCTTAAGAGTGTAAAGATAGAATGTGGGTCAAAGGTTTAAGGTAGAATTTAATTTTAGGGCCTTTTCACACCTGAAAGTCTGAACCAACGTTTGCGTTTTTGGTACGTTTGCTTCGGTTAGCTTCGTCACGTCATATGGTTCGTTGATCTGATTGGTTGAAGTTAGCAGGTGATGGACAGATGGTTCGTCCAATCACCTGCCAAGTCTTTTTTAAAGTGCCTGCCCTGTTCGGCGCGTTAGTTTAAAGGTGTTTTAAATGTTTTTTAGATGGTCCCATTGATTTGGTCTCTGTCTGTGTGTCCCAGGTGGATCCGGACCGGTCCGACTCGTCCCCCTCTGGGTCCCAGCCTCACTGGTTCCACACTCTGCAGGTCCGACGGTTCCGAGTGCAGCGAGGACGCAGCAACAGCGACCCGCTGGGAGGGAAAAGCTGCCTGGACCACTTCACCTGGGTCAGAAAAACATCACACCTGTCAATCATTTTATAGCAGATCAATAAAAACATGTCAGGGGTTTTGGACCTGAACCTGAACCCTTATTCTGTGCCTGAGCCCTTTGGGTTCTGACATGAAACATAAACCTAGTTTGATATGTGACCTGGACCTGTACTACGAAGCAGGATTCGGGGTTAGCGAGGTACCTTCAGGTTTAACTCTGGGCGTTCAGGGTTACGACGGTGGTTCCCTTCTTACCGGGGTACATCACCATGGTAACTTATGCTGCACGCCTAACCTGCTCCGGAGCAGTTAGCTTAGTGTGATTGCGGTTGTTCGGCTCAGTGAAGCCACATCACGAACAGATTTCCTGGAGTTGTGGAACTGGCTTTGTAGAACAGGCCTCTGATCTGTAACATGTGGGTCCTTCTGCTCAGAAACCAGGTCTTCAGTTTGGAGCAGCTCATTCTTATGTGAGTCTGGAGAAACTGGGTGAAGGAGCGTACGCCTCCGTCTACAAAGGAATCAGCAGGTCAGTCCGCCTCCATCGAACTGTCTCTGTCCATTTCATCTGCTGCACCGTCACCAAAACCACAGACCAGAATCAGTCTCAGCCAAAACCACAGACCAGAATCAGCCTCAGCTACCTGAATGCAGGACTTGTACTTCAGTAAAGGATGTGAATTCTTCTTCCAGCGCTGAAAACCTTTAATTTGACTTTTTGTTTTCTTTAAATGTTTCTCGTGGAGGATAAACGGGCAGCTGGTGGCTCTGAAGGTGATTCGTATGAAGACGGAGGAGGGCGTCCCGTTCACCGCTATCAGAGAAGGTGATCAACACACACACCTTTTTAAGGTGGTATATGGGTTTATTGTGGTTTTAAAGGTTTATGGTGGTGTTAATTGGGTATTAGGGTTCTTAATGTGGTTTTAAGATTTTTAAGATGGAATTAAGGTTTAAAGTTTTACAGTTTAAAGTGCTTTTAAAAAATGTAATATGGTTTTAAAGTGTTATGGTGATGTTTAGGTTTAAGGTGGTATTGCAATTTTTAAGGTGGTTTTTAAATGTTTTTAAGGTTTCAGAGGTTTTAAAAAATGCAGGTGGTTTAAGGTTTTAAGGTGGTATTTGTTGGTTGTAAATGTTTTTACAGTGTATATCCCGGCATTTGCTTTTTACAGTGTATCCTCTGTGTGTGTGTGTGTGTGTGTGTGTGTGTGTGTGTGTGTGCGCACAGCGTCTCTGCTCAAAGGTCTGAAACATGCCAACATCATCGTCCTGCACGACATCATCCACACCAGAGAGTCCCTCACCTTGGTCTTTGAATACGTGGTGAGAAACATGTTGAGGCCGACCTGAGGGGGGCGCTGCAGGACGGCGCACAGCGTGACCTCTGATACATGATCAATAACATCATGTTTAACGATAATATTAAGTATGGATCGATCAGGGTGACGTTCAGTTTAATGAGACAAAAGAGCAAACTGTCACAGCTGCTAATATTATTTGGTAAAACTTAGAAATATAGATATGTTATATATACTTTAACTGACTTTAGCTTTGGTTGATGAGGCTGCAGCTGATGATATGTGGACTCTTCTTCTTCTTCTTGTGTTGCTGCAGCAGACAGACCTGGCCCAGTACATGAGCCAGCACCCCGGAGGACTGCACTCACATAACGTCCGGGTTCGTTCACAAACACACAAATTAGTAAATAAATCAGAATAATGGAATGTCTTAATGTGGACTTTAATTTTGTTAATATGTTTTTATAACAAAGAATAGACAAAGTGACATTAATAACGAAAAACCACCTGTTGTTGTTGTTGTTGCTGTGGTTGTTGTTGCTGTGGTTGTTGTTGCTGTTGTTGTTGCTGTGGTTGTTGTTGCTGTGGTTGTTGTTGCTGCTGTTGTTGCTGTGGTTGTTGTTGCAGCTCTTCATGTTCCAGCTGCTGCGAGCTCTCTCCTACATCCACAGCCGCAGGATCCTCCACAGAGACCTGAAGCCTCAGAACCTGCTCATCAGCTACCTGGGAGAACTCAAGATGGCCGACTTCGGTCAGGAGCCCCCACACGTACCTCCTCCCACAGGCCACCAGCTTTATCAATCGTTTCTCAGCAATATAAAACAGACAAAACTTATTGATATTCAGGTTATTGATACTCATGTTTTGATATCAACCTGAGAGAATATGAAAGTCACAAATCTCATGTTAAGCTAGTTAGCCTCTAAGCTAATGCTAATGCTAACAGGTTATAAAGTGCTGGTGCTTTACTCGTGGGTTTTATTCTTTTGGTACTGACTGGTCCTCTGGGTCTGCTTCTGGGTTCAGGTCTGGCTCGGTCCAAGTCCATCCCCAGTCAGACCTTCTCCTCTGAGGTGGTGACGCTGTGGTACCGCCCCCCCGACGTCCTGCTGGGATCCACAGATTACTCCACGGCTCTGGACATCTGGTCAGTACTGGAGACGCAGCAGGTGTTTACTTAGATAATATGTCCTGTTAAAGTCACGTTGGCTAGAACAGTGTGGTGTACCACAGGGATCTGTTTTAGGACCGTCGGAGTCAGGAGAAGAAGAGAAGACGTTGTGACTGTGTGTTTTTAAATAAAGTTTGTTGTGTTTGAATCAGGGGAGCTGGCTGTATCTTCATAGAGATGCTGCAGGGGGCGCCGGCGTTCCCGGGAGTCTCTGATGTGTTTGAACAACTGCAGAAGATCTGGACGGTGAGGAAGATTATTATTATTAGATTATATTATTATATGTTACACTGTGTAGAGTCAGACTGTTCTCTTCATTTTTAATTATTAATGTTTCACTAATGTCGTCCCTGTTTCCTGTTTTAATTTGCTGTTGAGACAAACATCACTTCCTCCATGTTTGATAAATTCAGCATCAGAGTCATGTGACCCTCATCACGCTTCCTTCATCATCTGTTCATTCAGTCATTTCAATCCGAAACAGAATCTAGTTTCTTGTTTGCTCTAAAAAAGGAAAGTAACGGCGCCTTTTCCTGTTTTCATATTGAAGTGAAGTAATTTAATAAAAAAACATCTTATTTCTGTTTTTGAGTCAAAAGGTTTTACAACATTTTGAAATTGAAAATGAAGATAAATTTGAAAACGATTTGTTGGAAAAGTTAATGTGAGATAATAAGCTTCGATATAAATAGAGTTTACTTCTAATAGAAATAAAAGTTTAACATCCAAGAAGTAGCTGATCGCTGGTCATTAGCGTGACAGCGCTAACATTAGCCTGCAAGGTTTAATATTTAAACACTTTATCGCTCTGCGCGCTCCAAACCCAGCAGAAAAACAGAAGACTTGTTTTTTGTTTTCTTGTTTATTAACTTCTTTCACTTTAATATGAAAAAACTTTTTCTGATTGAAATAAGCGACAGAAGTGACGACACACACACCTGATGCTCCAGGTGATTCTACGCTGAAACTCAGCACTTCCTGTTTCACAATAAAAGCCCGTTAACAACAGCAAGTAAAAGACAAGTGTCTCATGTGTCCCTGCAGGTCCTGGGCGTCCCCTCCGAGGACAGCTGGCCTGGAGTCAGCCAGCTGCCCAACTATAAACCAGGTCAGTTCACTCCGCCCACTTCCTGTCCTAACAGCCAATCATAAGACAGGAAGTGACACGTTGATGAATAGAGATGTTTGAGCAGCTTAAAGAAACCAAAATAAGTTTTAGGATTTATTTTAATATTATTATATTTTAATAATCAATCAATGAATCAGTCAATGGTTTAGTTACATTTATTATCATTATTATTTTTTAATTATATATTTATTATATTATATATTTATTATTCATTTATCAGTTTATTTCATTTCATTCATTTTTTATTTTTAAAGAGTAAATAATTTCATAATTCTTTATTTAGCATTAGTCAAAATATATAATTTAATATATTAATTATTAATTTACTTAAATTTATTTCACGGATTAGACAATTTTATTTAATTATTTGCGATTATCCACTTATTTTTATCTTGTTTTATTTTTATTTGTTTCATTTATTCACATTCTGCAAATCATCATTTTTTATAGTATATATTTAAAATATCTTCACTTATTTTTTATTGTTAATGTAAAAATTTTATTTTTTTGTTTTATTGACTAATTGATTTTTTACGTAGCAACTTGCAGAATAAATCATTTTATTTTATATCGTAGTTTATCATCTTTCTTTTCTTCATGGAGCAACTTATTATTATTATTATTATTATTATTATTATATAAATATTTCCATGCAGTGTTTCTGTCTGTGTACGAATAATTCAGTAGTTTACATGTTTTTCCTCAGACTGACTGATGATTGATCGATGATCAGCTCTCTTTTATTCAGCAGGTATAAAGCTTTTCTCTGCAGCGTGTCACAGTTTCCACCAGGAGGCGACGTCGCACCACAAATCCTTAACTGACCAGTGAATATTAACTTTAAAGACTTGATGTTAGTCCAGAAGGTGCAGATCCAGGAGCCAGGACAGAACCTGGGTACAGGTGTCAGTCTGTGAGCCCCGCTGGGCGCTTGCAGATGTGCATCCAGTCGTGGGAGATTGTCGTCTGTTTGTAGAGTTTTGTGAGTTTGAGTTACAGCAGCCCAAAGTGACGGTTCATGTTGCCGGTAAAGAACAGGCCTGCTGATGCTGGTTCATGCAGAAGCTCCAGTTAGTCAGCGGGGGTGGAGGCTCTTACGGGGTTAATTCTTCCTCCTGCCTCTCCTGAGTGCTGAGGAATCTGGAAATCCTACAACTGTGTTTAACATCTTTTCTCAGAGATCTGGCCGTGTAAACTG
Organism: Maccullochella peelii; assembly: GCA_002120245.1. Classification (NCBI taxonomy): domain Eukaryota; kingdom Metazoa; phylum Chordata; class Actinopteri; order Centrarchiformes; family Percichthyidae; genus Maccullochella; species Maccullochella peelii. The sequence goes on from LKNJ01004376.1 coordinate 11,248, forward strand.
TTCGTAGACGTTTGAACAAAGGGAGGGGACGAGAAGAAAACCACAGAGTGAGATCAGCAGCTGGACTGGACCCGAATCACCTCTCCTGAGGCTGATGATACAACCGCTCAAACAGTCATGATTACATTCTTTTAAAGGTTAGGAAATCAGTTCGGCTCAGCTCTCGATTTGTTCCTGAACTGTTCCCATAAAAACCTGAGAAACCCAAGAGATAACCGAGTCAGACCTGAACCCACAGACCTGAACCTCATGTTGAATCATTCAGTGAGACTTCCACGTCCCGAGGAGATCATCATCTCTGAGGTCCAGAACAAACGTCCAGAAAGAACAAACAGGCTGCAGAAGCTGTTTCTAACTTCTCTCCAGTATCACAGTGATCCAGTGATGCTGTCTGTGCATCCGTGGGTCCACTGCTAACAGGAAGTGCTAACAGCTCATTCACTCACTGCTAACTCACTGTCTCCATGGCAACATATACTTCCTGTTTACGTCCCCCAAAGTATTATTATGGGAACTGTAGTACCAAACCTTAGAGCATACTGATCGAAACATTAGCTAGTTAGCAGTAAACACAGAGAGCAGCTGAGGCTGATGGGAATGTCTGTAGTTCTGCAGGTGTTTAAACCAAAGTGTTGGACACATTAACATGTTGACCTGATGGTGGCGCTAGATGAAGAGTCATTACAGTTCATCCTGAGGGGAACATGAACTTCAGTTTGTTGTTTCTTGTCTCCCGTCACAGAGTGGTTTGTTCTCTCCGAGCCGAAGCAGTTCAGGACCGTTTGGAAAAGGTAAGAAAAGAAATATAATGTTAATTATTTCAATACTGGACTATTGTGTTGATCTGGATTAGGTTGGACCAGGTCTTCCTGTAGTCCTCCATCAGTCTGTCTGTGTTGATGTGGATCAGGTTGAACCAGCTGCCCTATAAGACCGAGGACCTGGCCCAGAGGATGTTGAAGGGGGTCCCTATAGACCGGATCTCGGCGCAGGACTCCCTGCAGCACCCGTATTTCAGCACGCTGCCTCCTCCCATAATGCACCTCAGAGACAGTAAGCACTCCACCTTATACATGCTAACAGGGCTGCATGCTTAGCAGGGCTATATGCTAACAGCGCTGCATGCTAACAGGGCTGCATGCTTAGCAGGGCTACATGCTAACAGGGCTATATGCTAAGGTGTTCACAAACTTTGTTGAGGTCATTTATCTTCTCTGTGTTTTTCAGCGATGTCCATTTTCAAGGTGCCTGGCGTTGGTCTGGAGACGGAGGTCAGAGACATCTTCAACCCTGGACGGAGGGTCAAACCCTCCCTGCTGCCCACCGCCAAGTGCTGGTGAACAAACGCTCCAACCAACCGCCATCAGCCTGACGAGACAACGGGGTTTGGTTCAAACAGAGAAATCTACTGCAAAGCTCTTACTCACATTACCTGCTAGCATGAAGCTAAAGCCTGAAGCTAAAGTCTGAAGCTAAAGCCTGAAGCTGAAGCATGAAGCTGAAGCATGAAGCTCAGTGTAGAAATGTGAAGAGTCGTATTAAAACCTTTTGGATTCAGAATCTTCTCATATGTAAATCGGGTTTAATCTCTGTATTAGTTGATTTAAATATAAAGTGTTCCCTTCATGATGTTCAGTCCTTCAGGACGTCTGAACAGCCCCCCTGTTAGCATTCGTTAGCAGTGTTACAGCAGATTCATCAGGATTTATTCATGTGTTTTGGCTGATAAAGATTCATTATTCATGAACAGTTTCAGGGGACTTTATTTGTTCCCTGTTGTCGGGAAAAGTCTTCACTCGTCGTCTTCCTCACTCTTCCTCAGAGTCTCCATCAATGCAGTCTTTATTATCTGTCCACGTGTGCAGATTAGACGAGTGTTTTCTGCTGGTTTGTGTTAATTCAATCAGCACAGATAATAATGTGATGAGTTTGCACCAGACTTCACTTCATTTGTGCCATTAAATTAAACCACCTTCTTCTTCTCTGGTGTACAGTAAGAGGTTTTATCAAGATTCAGCACACCGTGACATTCTCTCTCGTCTTTGTTTGGTTTTAATCTTTGCTTCATAGTTTGTTTTTTGTATTTATAAATCATCAGAAACCAGGACCTGGTCTGTTCTGGTCTCAGGTGGTCTCAGGACTCGGAGTGTAGCAGATTTATGACTCATTTATCACCAAACATCAACAAACGGCCGTCAGCTGTTTCCTTCATCATCACGTCTGACGTTGATGTTCGACACCTCGACATCTGTCTGCTCACCCACACTGTAAAACACTGTAAAACACTGAAAACAACATTAACAGGACGGGATTTTTTACAGTGTACTTTTGACTTGTTAGACTTTTAATGGGGGATAAAATAAAAAGTGGATTTTTTTTTGCAGTGTAGTTTTCCTAACGTTTTGAATAGAAGCTGAAACACACACACAGCAGATGGGGGGTGGGGGGGTGTTGGAGGTCTCTGGCTCTAAAGGAACCCCCTCCCACCTCCCTGTTTTAGCCTGCAGGGCCCATTAGCACCCCCCTCCACTAACCCCCCAGCACGCCCCCCTCCAGTGAAACTGAACCCAATGAGGCCCATGGAGGGGGGCCAACATCAACACCCCCCCTCAGCAAGTCAGAGGAGCTCATTTGGAGTCTTTTGAAGACTCGGTCTGGTTTCTGCTGACAGCTGATGGACTCCTGCTTCCTCTGCTGACATGATGTTGTTGGAACACTTTGATCCTGAACACATTTCAGGCTTTAAGCTGAGAGTCAGCAGGTAGATGAACATTTAGGACGAGGCTTTTCCTGGGAACCGTGGAGCTCCAGATAAGAAACTAATAGGTTTTATATGTAAGGATGAGTCAGCTGTTCACATATGGAACATTTAGATTATAAATAAATATCAACATTAACTTTGGGCTTGTGGCAGTTCATATTGGTGTCCAGTTCATTTGGATTTTTTTCCACATTCATGTTATTTGAAAGAATATAGAAGTTCATACACGTGACTTGAAATAGCTGCGTAATCCCATGAAATAAAAACACATTATTGTACATCAGAACACACTGATTTCACACAATAATGTCTTTTTATAACACATGCCAACAAGAAAAAAACCTCATGTCACCTTAAAAACAGTCCAAGACTCAAAAAACAAGAGGAGAGATGAACGAGAGAACAAACGAGGAAGAAAAAGTGAAGAGAAACACAAAAGTCCAAATAATCCCCCAAAATCTCCTCAAATCCAGGTTTCCTACTGAGGTTTAAGAGCTCCACGTCTTCCTGCGAGTGCTGCTGTGTAATCCAGCTTCCTGCTGTTCGACCCACAGCCTCACAGTTTAACTCCCAGACATAAAGACCAGTCAGACACCAGTCAGACCAGTACTTCCCAGTGGGATGAGCTGGACTCTTCTGCTGGGATCGTTTTCAGAAATCATGCTACATGCTAACACTTCTTTAGCTTCTGTAATGTCTCATATTTTCAATCAGACGTTGGAGTAACACATGGTATCGCTTTGTTAGCATCTACTAGCTAACAAGCTAACAAAGTCCTTGCATTGATTTGACGCTCCAGCTGACTCGTTCTAAAACAGCAAACGTGCTACTGATCGATCAATTCAGTCTTGCTTTAAACTGACTTTGTTATGAATTATTTTTAATAATGTTAATAATAATTAATAATGTTAATTTTAAAACTAGAAACAACAGAAAACAAACCTGGACAGGTAACAGCAAGGGTAACGATATGTTTTACCTTTACAAAAGTCTTTGAGGGCTAACTGTTAACTTTAGCTAACGCTAGGTTAGCACTGTAGGTAATAAGCTAGCTAGCAGGACATGCTAATGTTAGAATCTGACATTAGAGCACTTAATACACTGTTTTCTTTTGCTCGTGTGTGTTTTTGGGGGTTTGTAAAGGCTGAAACACAAACAAACACACAAAGTCCAGTTTTAATGCAAACCAAAAATAAGCACACAGCTAGCAGTTAGCAGCTAGCTGATTCTTTACAATGCTGTAAAGTTTGGTAGCAGATCATTTGTTAGAGATGTTGCTCGTGTTAGTTAGCTCTCTGACTTCATTTGATGAGTTTTTTTGTTAGATTTCGTTTCTCATGTTCTTCATTTGGTTCATTCGGACGCTCTTTCGCTTCCTCTGGATGCCGGTGTTGTTTTCTGTTTATCAGAAGCTTCAAATGAAAATGTTGGTGCGACTTCAGAAACCCGCTAATAAAACAAGAAGTTCCACAAGAACAAGTTCATATATAAATAAATGATTATTTGTCTGATTCTTTTGATTGACGGGAAAATCAAACGTTGTTTTGATGTGAAGTTTGATTGATCGGAGAGATAAAAGAGAAAGAAGAAGGTGTTGCTGCATATTTAACTCTGTTTGTGTTTTGGTGTACGTTTGATATCGTTTGATGACAGAAAATTCATTCACGACACTTGAAGAAATATCAGCATAAATAAATCAAAATGCACAGCAGCCTTTGATATTTGGCCTCTGAAGAATCACACTGATGTTATTTTTAATCTCAAAAACGCTTTTTGTTCGTTTTTTGTTAGTTTTCTCTCAATAAACTTTTAATTTCAGTCAGTGGAGTTCCTCAACTTTCACCAGACCGTTGTGTTAAAGCTAATATGTATTAGAAAAATAAAAACTGACAATAGTACTGGACTATTCTGCCCGACGGAGCTAACATATCTGTTTAAAACTTAGTTTAGACTAAATCGGACAAATGCTAGTGCCACAAAAATGTTTCACTTTTATGAAAACCGCATGTTGAGTAACTACGAGACAAAGCTAAAAACAAAACGGAGACAATTAGACATCTAAAGCAAGAGAGCTAGCCGATCAAGCTAGCCACGGCTAACTTAAAGCTAAAACTACATTTACTTGTAGTTTTCTCCCTGACAGTTATCACTGAAAAATATCAACTTCACCTCGTTATTTCACAGTCATGAGCTAAACTCTTGCTAAAGCTAACGTAACTAGCTTAGCAGAGTAGCTGCCGTCTTAGCTTCGGTGGAACTTTAAACATATGAAGTATCAGTTTAAAGCAGTATTTTAATTCTTTACACAGAAGCAAAACAAAGATATGTTATTAACTCCAAAGTATAAACTGTATGTAAGAGTTTTGTTTTGTGAAACCAGTTAGCTAACACGGAGCAAGATAAATATATAAAATAACAATATTCCACTTCTCTGTTAGCAAAGCTGCTTCTGAACCAGCAGAACTACCAGAACCCTCTGATCTGATCAGAAGATCAATACACCTCAGAGACAGGAAGAAGCTGCAGAAAACAACCCGGATATGTATTCACAGATACAGGAAGTGACTGTGTAAGTCTTTGCACTTGGTTTCCACGGTGATAAAAAGCAGCATGTGATCTGCATCTAAACTTACAAACACCTCAGCTGCCCCGTCGCCATGACGACACACAGCTGACGGTGTTGTGAATGAGACGGTGATGATGTTTACCGCTCGCACTGCGTCCAACCAGCGCTGTCTAGCAACAGAGAAGCCTGCTCTCTGATTGACAGCAGTGTTGCTAAGGAGGTAACCATGGCAACAGTGGTGATGCTACACCTTAGGTTACCAGTTCACTCACTCAGGTATTCCAGGAACCTCTTCAAGGCCCATTTGAAGCTCCTTAAGAACTCCAAGGACCCCTAGAAGCTCTTCAGTGACGACTGATAGCCCCTCAAGGACCCCCAGACCATCTTCAAGGACCTGTGGATCTCCTCAAGGACCTCTAGAACCCTATCACAGACAATTGGACGCTCTATAAGGCCCGATAGGACCTTCTCAAGCACCATATGAATCTCCTCAAGGACCTCCGGAACAGTCTAAAGGATCCCAGGAACCTCCTCAAGGACTATCAAGCTCTTTCAGGACTCTAATGTAGCTGCAGGTGAAAATGAAAAAGTCATTTACCAGAACTAGGTGTGAAAGAGGCTCCAGAAACTCGTAAAGGATCCCTGGAACATCTTCAAGGACATTTGAACTTCTTCAAAGACACCTGAAAACTCTTCAAGGACCCCTGGAAGCTCAGCACCTCAGAATGTTTTTATCTTTCATTGCAACTCTTGTTTTAAATATTATAGTTATTCAGTTTTTGAATTCCAGGCCTGGATTTTCACCAGTTTTCCGTCAGGTCTGGTGTGAGTGCTCTCTGAAACACTTCACTGTGACCTCTGACCCCTGACCTCTGCTGACCCCCGGGGTCACAGCTGGATCAGACGGCTGGACTCTTTGGAAATGGAGTCTAGTGAAGAAGAAGAGCTGAGACC
>LKNJ01004377.1:0-32548 GCA_002120245.1 Maccullochella peelii
TGGATGGATGTTCAGCAGTGGGATGGTGAATCAGCCATCAGTCAGAATGTTTCCCTGTTTTGATGCCTGTCGGTGTTTCAGGTCCCTGGACTTCACTAAAGGTCATCAGGGCATCCTGGTGGACAGGGACGGTCTGCCGGTTCACACTCGACATCAGAGACTCATCAGTTTGGGGAAGTGGGTGGCCGACAACCAGCCGGGGTGAGTGTCCATCTGCTCTGTGAGGGCGTGTGTCTGCTTTCATCCAGCAAACAGAAAGACAAATGTATTCTGAACACTTCTGCGTGTATTTAACTCGTCATTTACAGAGGCAGCAGCTCAGCGTGTATTCAGCTCCTGGACAAAAACTCTAATCAAAGAGTTCAATGACCACTTGTTGTATTAATGACGTTTAGATCTGACTTGATTTTAGGTCCACAGTCTGATATTTTGTCTTCCACAAACTGTTTTTGAAACCCTTGAAGGACGCGCACTAACCAGCTTCACTGAGACTCTGAGTGTGTCCCATCAGAGGTCAGAGGACCCTGACAGGACATCAGTACATTGTCTCTTTCTCCTCTCTGCAGGCTGATCCAGTGCAGAGTGAGTGAGGACGGCCTCCTCGTCTTCATCACTGACATTCCAGAGCAGGCCATCGAGGAGCCGCAGGAGAAGGAGGCGCCGGTGCTGCAGGAGTCGTCCAACGGCGAGCAGATGCCCAATGACGGCGGAAACTCTGGCCTGAAGTCGGTGCTGTCGGCCGGGAAGACTCAGAGCTCGTGGCCCGACGGCAGCGACCGACCCGTCGTCACCTTCAAGGAGAACATCAAACCCAGAGAGCAGAGCCGCGAGCCGACACGAAACCATCACCTGAAAGACAGCGGCAAGGAGCGCCGAGACTTCACCAAAGGCAACGGGGCTGCTGGGAAAGGAGAGCTGAAGAGGGACGGGAAGAGGAAGAGTGAGCTGAAAAAAGCTGGTCACGAGAAAACATCTGATGCTGGAAAACAGGTGCAAACATTTGGCCTTAACCTTCAGCAGCTTCATCATCGACTGCTCATTTCAGTCTTTTCATGAGGAGGCGTGTTGAAGCAGCCAATTGTGACGATGGACGTGTTTTCTCTCGTTCAGGTGAAGGCGCAGACGGAGCTGAGGAAGACTCCGGTGTCTGAGGCGAAGAAGACGCCTGTCACTCAAACCCAAACCACCTGCTCCTCCCAGTTCATCCCCATCCATCATCCTGGAGCCTTCCCACCTCTGCCCAGCAGACCTGGTACACACACACACACACACTCACACAAGGTTCTCACTTTATAAGAATTGTCTGTATTTTTCCAAAGTTGTCTTCAAATAAGAGCTCTGACCACTCGATCAGTTAGTCGATCTACAGAAACTTTTTTGATAATTGATCAATTGTTTAAATCATTTTGGAAGGAAAATATTTTCTGGTTCCATCTTCTCATATGTGAAGATTTGCTACTGAAGATCTTTTAGATTTTGGACTGTCGGTCGGATAAAACAAGCTGTTTGAAGTCACCTCTGGAAAACTATAATCTGCACTTTTCACTATTTTCTGAGATTTTTAGACAAAACAATTGATAAAATAATCCGCAGATTAATGAAAATAAGTTTCTACTTAAATCCATACAGGTGTCTACACAAGCTGTTTCTAAAGTTGTCTTCACTTTGTATTGATCTTCTATAGATGATAACATTTTTTACAGTGAAGTACAGCTGAAGTTATTGGGACTGAACTCCGTCACCCCGGTGAATTGGCTCAGTCGTTTGTACTTATGACAGTGACACATGACACTCACAGGACAGTCAGTCAGAAGGAGGTAGTCGATCCAAACCACCTAATAAATAAATAAATAAATAAATAAATAAATAAATAAATGAATGAATTCCTTGTTTTGGAGGAGTTACCGTGAACTGAAATGGATCACTCTGTTATATCAGGATTATTTTGGGACTGCAAACACTCCTCGTGGGGCCTCGTGTTGCGTCTGATTGCAGATTTACAGTCAGTTTAAATTCTGCTCCTGATTGGTTCTTCTGCAGGTTTCCCTCCTTCAGCCTACGTGATCCCTCCTCCGGTGGCGTTCCCAGGGCTTCAGGTGAATCCAGGCTTCACCTTCTCCACCGGAGTGTCCGTCCCACCTTTCCTTCAGCAGGGCGTCCACGCCCAGGCCGGCACCCAGGCCGGGAAGCAGTCCCACATTCCCTACAGTCAGCAGAGGCCCTCTGGTCCTGGTCCAGGTCAGGGGCCGGGGTCCCAGGGCCCCTCCCAGGGTCAACCGCCCCAGACCCAGCCTCCCTCCCAGCAGGCCTTGCAGCAGTCGGTCCAGCTGCAGGTGCAGGCGATGAGCCAGCAGCAGCAGTCTCCCACCAAACCGGTCCAGCAGGTCGGGATGGGGAAGAGTCCGCCTCACCACCCGGTGCTGCAGCAGGTCAGTAGTGTCTAGAGATCCTCCTCTCATGCTGCATACGGTAACAACCTCCACCAATTAGAGGGATGGGGCAGCCTGCATGAAGCCTGACAGGCAAAACTCAGGGCAATAAAATCCACAAAGCAGTCGCTAATGCTCCCAGTTTGTTCCTGTTAGCGCTCGCTAACAGTAAAACTGAACGCATGACAAAATGTCACAGTAAACTCCATTGTTTTGAATTTGTGATGAGGCCTGCAGACAATTTCTTTGGGCTTAAAGTGAGCCGCTGTTTCAGGAAAAGGCCGTCACATGTGGGTCACTTTAGTTTTTAATCAAACAAACAGGAGGAAATAGTGCATGTGTTGGGGACTATTTTCAGCAGCGGATGAATCCACATTTGGTGCTCTCGTGGTGTAATTATTTTGAGCCCTTCCCTGTAGACGGCCTCAGATGCAGACAGAGAAACGTCTGGTGCAGTGAGTGATGGTTACTCTGGTCTCAGCAGTACATGCAGGTCCAGGATCAGCCGGCTCAGATGTGGAACCAGGCTCAGGCCGCTCTGCAGAAGATTTCTCCCATGCAGATGTCCATGAAGCAGCCTCAGCAGCAGCAGCAGGCCTTTTACATGGCGGCTCAGGACCCTCTCAAACTGTACGAGCACCAGCTGCAGCCGCCCCCCCAGCCACAGCTCTCCAACATGGACAAGAAGATCAAGTACCCCAACGTCAAGATGCAGGACTTCTACTGGGAGCCGTCGTACAGGATAGGGGACGGTCTGGCTGTGATGGCAGACAGGATGAAGAGGCCTCCGCCGGGTGGCATCTGTTCTGAGCAGGACCCCTCCGCCGGGCCCCGGGGACCCCCGTATGAGGTGAGCAGCTCCCAGGTGACAGTGAAAGAGGCGGAGGTGGTGCTGTCCTGCTGCTTTCTGTCTCTACGCTCCGTTTTCTTTCTCCTCTCAGTTGTCTCTTTTCTGGCAGCAGTTACAGACGGGTCCGTGAAGCTGTTTTATTATTATATGAATAACTATATTTATTAATCCTCCTGCTGGTGTTCTGCAGGGAAATGGCCCTAAACTGAACATTTGATTAAAGGAAAGTTTTTTTGGCAATGCTCAATCCATAAAAAGGGCCGTCACTTCGTACTCAAACTAGGTTAAATATTTGATCTGTTTGAAGTGTACTTCAGTGATCAATGATAAAATGCACTTTGGATTTGACACCATACATGGAAAAATTGTGCATGAGGTCAGACTGATGTAAACTGCAGCTGTAATGTTACCATGACAACAAACCTGAAGTTGTAGCTCGTCACTCGACGTGAGCATTGAATGAAACACCGAAGGTTAGGATTAGACCTAAAGCGAAGTTGGTGTTCGTTCCGACCCTCAGACCAGCTGTGGTCTGGATTCCCTTCAGGTTGTCGGTTAGCCAAGGTCGGTCTAAGTGAAACTTTTATTTGGTAATGATTCGTTATAATTCAGTGAAGTTAATGAGCTGCACTACAGACAGGCAGAGTGACGGCTCACTGTTTCCACTGTCAGGATCTCGTCTCTCCTCTGGGACTCTGATCTGTGTGCAGCGTGCAGGCTTCTGTAGCATTGAGCATAACTTTCCTTCTTTCCACCTCTGTCTTACGGGCTTGCCTTTCTTTCTTTTTTTTTTTTACCCCTCTTCTTCTTCTTCTTCTTCTTCTTCTTCTTCTTCTTCTTCCTCCTCTTGCTTCATCTCTCACTAGGACAACAAGAGCTCGCCTCTTCTACCTCCTGACCTGTTAAAAACTCTAACAGATTTTGAGGAGGAGGAGGAGCTGGTCTTTACTAAGCCTCCTGATTTCTTCCAGGCCTTGGCTGGTCCTCTTAGCACTGCTCCTGGACCAAACATATTTGTATGTAGCCCTGTCTTCCACCTCCAACACCCCCATCCTGAACACCCTGACCCCCCCCCCCCCCTTTCTAATCCCATCCAGACCTAAAGCCACACTCTGCTCATTATCTGCCGTCTTTCACATCTTATTACTGATATTAGTCCGACCACAACCAGTGAACTGGTTTACCAACCAAAAATCTCACTTTCAGGCAAGACACAAATATTTCACCCCATAATGCAAATTTCATTCCTTCTCAGGTATGTGAGTGTAAAAGTCCAATATGCCAGGAGGGCGAGTAGATAATGAGGGAATAATTTGGCATGAAGAGAGTTTTCTGTCTCTTGGCCTGAAGTACAATATGAAACATGCTGGCAGCTGAAAGACACATAACCACGTCAGAGAAGAGAGACTGTATGATTTATTTCTGGCTGAAATGGCTGTTGGACAGCCGGTAATCCTTCAGATTGTGGCTTTAGTCGCATCCTGAGTGTCTGTTAAACTGTGATGTGATGTTTCCTGGAGATTTAAAAGGAATTGAAACATAACAGAAAGAAGTGACCAACAGCTACAAACCAAAGAAGAGAAATATGAAATAGATCCCTGAAAGGTTCTAATGAAAATAAGAGATTTAAAAGATGATGATGGGTTAGTAGCTGGAGGTCCATGACAGTTAGTCCAGGATTTTAAAATCCTGTCCGTCTGAGATTACTGTCAGTAGATAATCAGACTACTGGTGCTTTAAATTCTCATTACACGAGTCGTCCTCAGACATCCTCCTCTTATGAAAGTGACCCTCGATGGTCCTCAGGGCCTAGTTCATAGCCACAAAGTTGGTCTGCTTCAAAAATATAGATTTCCATCAACTTCTCCTCTCGTGCAGCTGCTTCACAATAAAAGCCCTCACGCTTCATGACTTGCTTTCCCTTCTGCTGCAGGACTTTTATTGTGAAACAGCTGCACTCTGATGTGTTTGGGTTAGTCTTGAAAACTGAATGTAGCTTCATAAATTTAAATATATGTTTATACACATGGCAGCCATTTTTTTAATGGATAGATAGATTGTATTTATACAGCACAGACAATGAACCAGATAAATCTCCACAGCAGCTGTCTGTCGGTCCTCATCCTGTCTGTGCTTCGTCTCTGCAGCTGCCAAACCAGACCAGGATGGAGAGTGGCCCCGAGGTCATCAGCCAATCATCGTCTCTCCTGCCCATGTCTGGCTTCCCCATGCAGGTCAGACCCATCATCTGAGAAACAGTCACACACCTGCAGGGCTGATAGATGAACTCCCGCTGAGACTCCAGAACTGGAAAAAGCAGAATATTCAGCTCTAAACATTCGATCAAATAAAGAACCTTCAGTACAAAGTCCTGCAGCAGCTGTCAGCTGGTCTGTAAAAGACGGATTCAAGTTCTGAATGAAAACAGTTTGCAGAGAAATGTAGAGTGTACGGTTGTGAATGTAAAGTTTGTTGTAACGTTGTTCAGCCACCAGATGGCAGAGTAGATATTGATTCAAAGACTTTGACAGTCTGGATTCAGTGAGCGTGTTTAAACAGATGTTTGCATCTGCATGTCTGAGACTTTAAAAAAACTGAATCAAATTGTGTGAGATGAGCCAGACTGTCGAGTCAGATGTTAGAATCATATTCAGTCTCTTGGTCACAGTAAGGCAGTGGGCGCCAATCAATCAGCAGCTGACCGATCAGAGCTGTGTGTTCTGTGATTGTGTGTTCAGGAGTACAACCAGAACAGCATCTTCAGTCAGGCCTACGGCAAGAACCTGCCGCCCAGCTCCAAGCCCGACGTTCCCATGATGCACCAGGAGCCGTCCCTCTACTCCCTGTTCGAAGGGACTCCCTGGTCCCCCTCCCTCCCCGCCAGCTCAGGTACGTCACACCTGTCAAGATGGAGATGGAATATGTTTATGTTCAGTACCAAACAGTGAAACGTGGCTCTGATGTAAGCTGTATTCTGATTGGCAGATCACTCCACCCCGGCCAGCCAATCCCCTCACTCCTCCAACCCCAGCAGCCTGCCGTCCTCCCCGCCCACACACAACCACGGAGCCATGCCCTTCTCTAACTTCGGGCCCATAGGCACTCCGGACAGCCGGGACCGCAGGGTGGTGGACCGCTGGAAGGCCGACAAGACTGGTGAGGGAGGGGCGGGCTCAGGGGGTCCACAGGGCTCAGGGTGTTCAGAGGAATGAGGTTCAGAAGGTTCAGGGCGTTGGGAGGGTCTGTTTAGATACTTGGATTAAGATCTGAAGTTCAAGTCAACAAGTTTTTAGAAACATTTGTTTTGTTTTCCTCCTGAAATAAAACCGATCATCGTAATCAATCAGAATCACTGTTGAATGATTGTTGTTTTAGTGATGGAGTTCAAAGGGTTACATTAACTGTGAGCTTTGCTTCCAGATGTTGACATGTGGTTGGTGTGTTGTTCTTTAGGAGCGGTCAGCGGGTTCGGTCTGGACTACCTGCCGGCCGCAGCTTCCTCTGCAGCTTCAGACACCAGCTGGCACCAGGCCGGACCGACCGGCAGCTCCTGGACCAATCAGGAGTCTCCTATGGAGGAGTCGTCCTCCACCGTGCTGCTCGACAGCCTCAAGGTCCACTACCTTCCCCACAGACCCTGTCCCGTTACAGTCCTGAGAACAGTTTACAGCTTTATCTCTTTACATGTCTTTTGGGTTTGATCATGTGCCAGATCTCAGCTTTGAAAAATGCCATTTTGTTCAGTTGGTTTCAGTTTCGGGCCCCTTTTGTAGGACTGGGAGATATTAAAATATAAAAACAAGGTGTTAATCCGCCGACGGTGAGACATAAAATACCCCCTGACTTTTCTCTCTTCTGCAGTCCATCTGGTCGAGCTCCATGATGCAGCCGGGCCCGTCGGCGCTGGAGCAGCTCCTCCTGCAGCAGAAGCAGAAGCAGCAGCGAGGTCACGGCGCCATGAACCCGCCTCACTGAACGGCAGGCCGAGGCGGCGCTTTGTGTCCAGACGTCAACAAAACCACCACCAGGAGAAACGGGAGGGAAAAAAACAGAAGTTTGACGAAGACGAGCTCCAACTAAAATGGAAAATTAAACCGGTGAGAAACGGTGGAGGCTGGGGAGGCGACACGACCCCCCGACGAGGCTGAAACACCACCCCACACCCCCCTCGGCTGTCGAGGAGCGGTGACGCCCCTCCTGGGCCGGAGGGCGCGGGATCTCTTCAACCGCGGCGCCACGCCACCGCCGGGTTTCCTTCAACCCGCGGAAATCTGAACATTGAGGAACATAACCCCCCCGCCCCCTTACCACCACTGCCCCCCCAGGTTTGGACAGACGCCACATCTCCACAGCTCCTCTCTCATCTGGAAGAACTGCTTCTGTCTTTGGAACAAAAAAATAAAAAATAAAGCGACCTCCTGGACGTCTGCTCGGCCCGGTCGGAGCGCCTGTTTTTAGCGTCTCCGCCGCCGCAGGCTGAAGGGGGGGGGTGTTGTGAGAGAGTGAGGACGGTGTGGTGGTCGGGTTCAGGGGGGAGGTCAGGGGAAGCACCGGGGGTCAAAATAGACTGGACTTTCTGATCTCTCATTCATTTTCATTACTGAGGAGGAGGAAGGCTCTCTGTAGCTTAGTGGTTGAATGAAGGAAGGAAAGGAGGACGGTTTGGGTTGGTACAGCTATATAAATATATAAATAAATATATATTGCCATAGTTGGACTTTAAACGGGCCTTGTCTCTTAGCCGTGTAGTGAGAATGAGGACTGGACGCTGCTTTGTGAAGCCAGGTGCGTAACGTCACCTGGACGGAGCGCTCGCTCGCTGTCCGACCTTTTTGAAGGAAGAGCCTGGAGACCCGACGACGGGACGGCTTCGTGGTGCCAGTAAACGCCCCAGGAAGGAAAGAAGTACGAGGGAGGGGGGCTAAGAACATACAAACCCCGTGACACTTAGGGATAGTATTACCGTTAGCTTCAAGAGATCGCAGATATTAACAAAAAAACCTGTACTTTGTGATTTGTTCGTAGCAGTTTTAGCTTCGCGCCCTCTGAGGTGAATACAGGTATGTCTATTAGCTTCCTGCTTGAATATTTTCGGGGTTCTCTTCCTCTCCGGCCTCTTCTTCTTCTTCCTGTTATTTCTTTACTTAATGAAGAAAAAAAACTAAAGATGTAACCCTGCTCGCTTACTTAACCTGCATTTACTGTTTCTTTATGTTCATGTTCTGCCTTTTTACTAGTTTTAAGCAGCTCTGTCGGCCCCGCTGCGCCTGCTCACCGTCCCGCTGACTGCTGTAAGGGTCAGCACGAGGCCGCAGGCAGACAGGCAGGCAGACAGACAGGCGTATTCAGCCTGAATGTTCTCCACTATCTTTTCTTCAATAACCACTACTGCAGCTCCACCCTGTACAGCAGATTTTGTTAGTCGTAGCGTCCGGAAGCCCTGCAGCTCTGCTTTTGTTTGACCTGTAACTGAAGCCCCGTTTCAGCCTGAACGTCCCGGGAAACTGCGGAGCCACGAGAACCAAACTCAGGAGCTGAAAGCACCTTTTTGTGCAGCAACGTTTGCATTTTCCCCGCGTCTGATGAACCCTGAAAACTAAGCAATTAATCCTGTAACAGAGTCTTTGTGTTGTTCTAACCATTATTTTCTTGGGTAATTGATTAAGACTTAGGTTTATAAAGTGTCAGAAAAGAGTTGATGTGTTCAAAATGCTTGTTTTGTCTGATCAGGAGTCCAAAACAAAAGTCAGTTTACCATCACAGGAACCTGTCAGTGTTTCACATTTAAACGATTAATCAGTTATCAAAATTGTTGCCCTTTTATTTTCGGTTGATCGACTTTCTAAAAAATCATTTTGTCTAAAAAATGTCAAAGTCTTCAGATTGCTTGTTTTGTTTTTTTTGTCTGATCAACAAAACCTTGAAAATATTCAGTTAATTGTCATTAATGACAAAGAAAAGCTGAAAAATGACTGAAACAATTAATCGATTATTAAAGTTATTAAAACTCTCAGCTCACGTGTCTTCCTGTAGTGCAGCCCTGAGTTTGGTTTGAAAGGCGACAGACGGGTGTTTTTCTGCTTTAGTTCGTAACGATCAGCAACTCGACTGGTTCCTGTTCCATCTGCCTGTAAAGTTCCCTATAAAGGTTCCTGGAAGGTTCCTGTGGTCCAGACGGGCTGGAAGAGTTGAGTTTCAGGGGTTTTATTTCTGTGGTTTCACCCTTGTAGAGCATTTACCTGCCGTCAGTCCTGGTTGTTTTAAAGCCAATCAGAAAGCAGCGAGTGACAGCTGACCAATCAGGAAGCCTCCAACGCCCCCTTTAGGCTTCAGGCTTAGCAGGATGTGACGGCTTAGACTGCAGCACTGTAAGGAACTTCCTGTCCAGTTGAAACCAGCAGGAAGCCGTTTTTCTACCTTCAAAGTGAAACAAACACTGGTTCGGTTCTGAGGGACTCAAAAAAATAAATGTCTGTTTTTATTTTCCCGCCGAGGGCGTTTTATTACAGCAGACTTCAGAGACACGTGTCTGTTTCCGTGTGATTGTGCTTTTCATGTTGCATTTACAAAATGTGTTTGAAAAATAATAAAGATAAAATATTAATGAATGTGAGGACGACTTTGGCCAGAGGCGTCAAGGACATGGGGGGGGGGATCACGTTTTGATGTTTGAGGCTCACCACGTGGATCTGAGCTGGTTCTGGTTCTGGCTTCCTTTTGTTTTTTTGGAGTAAGAACTCAATGGACCGGGATCTGACGAAGAGGTTTCAGGGCGGCGGGTCCTCGTTGTTGGAGCTCTGACGGGAATCATTGGTTCAGACCTGAGCTTTGACTTTTGTGTTTCTGTCTCTGTAGACTTTGAATCGGCCTTTAAATAAACTTAAACTATGTTCTCCCTCGACTCTGTCTGTTTTATTCATCTTGTGTTTTCAGAGCAGTTTGCAGCCTGTGGTGGGAGAAGGATTCAGATCCCTCTCTTCAACAAAGGCTGCAGACTGCACACAACAAACTGCACCCATCAGATCCTCAACGAACACCCAAACAGTCCAATGGAAACTGTCCCTGTTGCTCTGATAATCCACGGACACACTGGACTGCTTCCTGCCAGGAGGTGGACCTGAGACACCTGTTAGCAGTGAGTCAGAGGCGTGTTCATGTGAAGACCTGGTCCTGATGCTCTGCTGTCGCACCGTTCTCAGTGGAGGAAGATGAGCTCAGATCCTTCAGTAAAACGTACAAATACTCTGTCACAAGGAGTATTTTTGGCTAAATGTACTCGAAGCAGACCGACTGGTCCTGCTGTCGCGGCGCGTCTCACAGGTGGTTTTCATTATTTTGGCTGATGAGGCTCGAGGCAAAGTCACGTTACTTTGATGTCATGTTTCTGATGCAGGTAATCGATAAATATTGATCAGAGCGATCGCAGACTGTAACCAAGTTATTTATGTGTCTTGATGCTGTTAAAACTTTCAGTTATGACCATTTAAGAAACATAAAGTTTAAATCTCTGATTACATGTGAATGCAGCTGAAGTAATAAAGTAAAATCACCTTTAAAGTTTGCATGAACACTGTTGACGTCATATTAATCATCAGGTCACGTGACCCTTGTCAGACTCGTGGTTTTTTTTAGTCTGCTGTTGAATCCCATCAGATAAGACCCCCCCCCCCCGTCTTCAAAGAAGCCACAGGGGGTTGATGGGAAAAAACCTCAAGCCACGTTCAGCTGCTGCCGAGTGTCTCTCATAGAGAACCAGTTCAACAGTTTTTGTACGACAGTTTTTCACCGTGTCTACGTACCACAGTGACTGAAGTCAGTCTGACGCCTCGACAAAAACCTCCGAGGCATCTTCCAGCTCTGAACGCTGCCCGTGGAGAATAGCCAGGTCCAGTTTCAGGGCTCCTGAACCTCGCAGACAGGGGCCCCGAATCCTGAATGTTCGCATATTTACTCGCCTTAACTTGGAAGGTTTCGATGAGACTTAAAACAGGATTCATGGAAAACAAGTAGTCTGAGATTTGGAGGTTGTCATCCCAAAGAAAACTCTCGAATCACACAAAGATCTTCAGGAGCCGTATTCACAAAACCTCCAGAGGTTAACAGGTTAACTGTTTGAGTCTGAACTTTAACTCTCCTCAGGGTTTGTATCTTGTGTTCAGTCTGAGAGTCTCATCACGTCACAACGATAACGAACCTTTAAAAGCACATTTTAATGGCGGCGAGTTAATCAGGATCCAAAGAGTCCAGTGACAGCAGAGATGGTGGTTTACACCAGCTGGTCCGCCACACATCTCACACTGGACACATATAAACTGATGTTAAATGAAACAATTATTCACAATCAGAGAATAGGTCGGCTGTTTAATGGTTTCTGACCAGTGTGTCACCTCATTTAATAAATATTTTATTAAAAAAGTCAAAGAAAGAAAGAAAAGTAACTAGTAAACTAATCTCTGGCCTGTTTGTAACACAGCTCTGCTGTTAGAATAAACCTCAAATGTTCCTCAGACTGCACTTTGTGGATGAAGCTGATTTCATTGCTGGATAACTGGGAAGAGTTTGACTAGTTAAATATACAGTAGTACTACATAATAAAAGTGCCACTCTAACATAATAATAGTGTGATTTAACGACAGGCTGCTGCTTCCTGCTGCAGCCGTCAGGGTGCTTCTTGGTTTTTGTACGAGGTTATTTCACTGTGCTGGGCTGGGGTACCACAGTGACTGAACATCCACACAGCGCTGAACAAAAACCTCCAGGCTGCTGTAAACTGCCTGTTTACAGTCAGGAAACATCCAGAAGCACCAGGTAAACGGGCAAACACACCTGAGTGTTACGATTCTGATAAAATATCACACGCAGATAAAATAATTAACGTGAATATTATATTGTGTTTTATGAATGAAATCGGTGACAGCTGATTAAACATCTCAAATATCTGTGGATGAAGGTTAATCATATAATCATGAAGTCATTTGCTCCTCGCTGTCTTTATATTGATGAGTATTTTATTTCACTGACTCACACCGGTCACCTGTTAACCAATCACTGTCAACACAGTGAGCGAGGTCAGTCCTGAAACAGGAAGTCACTCAGTAACTTTACACATTTACACAAACAGCTGAGCTAGATTTGGGGATTGTAGCCACACAGGAAGATCCATGGATCAAACCGGGGTTCGAGATTCACTGGTGTTACCATGGCAACTTTTAGTAAAACCTTCAACCCTTAGAAAAGACATGGAGAGTGTTTCCACATCAAAAACAGGTTTCGTGGACAACAGCTGATCCAAACTGAGGAACAAGCCCCAAAAATCATCACGCAAACTCAGCGACAGACAGACAGGCAGACAGACAGGCAGACAGACAGGCAGACAGACAAACAGGCAAGCAGACAGGCAGACAGACAGGCAGACAGGTAGACAGACAGGCAGACAGACAGGCAGACAGACAAACAGGCAAGCAGACAGGCAGACAGACAGGCAGACCGACAAACAGGCAAGCAGACAGGCAGACAGACAGGCAGACAGACAAACAGGCAAGCAGACAGGCAGACAGACAGGCAGACAGACAGGCAGACAGACAGGCAGACCGACAAACAGGCAAGCAGACAGGCAGACAGGCAGGCAGACAGTCAGACAGGCAGGCAGGCAGACAGTCAGACAGGCAGGCAGGCAGACAGACAGGCAGACAGGCAGTCAGACAGACATGCAGTCAGACAGGCAGACAGACAGGCAGACAGACAGTCAGACAGTCAGACAGACAAACAGGCAGACAGTAAGACAGACAGGCAGACAGACAAACAGGCAAGCAGACAGGCAGACAGACAAACAGGCGGACAGACAGACAGACAGACAGGCAGGCAGACAGACAGGCAGTCAGACAGGCAGACAGACAGACAGACAGACAAACAGGCAGACAGGCAGGCAGACAGACAGACAGACAGGCAGGCAGACAGACAGACAGGCAGACAGTCAGACAGGCAGACAGACAGGTAGACAGACAGATTAGTTTAAAGTTTAAGTTTAAAGTTGATATTGTGTAATAATGAACATTAACAAGATAAAGCGACATGTTGTTGTGTGATACATCAGAATGTAACTGACACACTGAGATGACAAGAGTTTCTTATTTTATCACAATATAAGATAAAGTGACGTGTTTATAACGGAAAAGAGTTTGACTAGTTAAATATACAGTAGTACTACATAATAAAAGTGCCACTCTAACATAATAATAGTGTGATTTAACGACAGGCTGCTGCTTCCTGCTGCAGCCGTCAGGGTGCTTCTTGGTTTTTGTACGAGGTTATTTCACTGTGCTGGGCTGGGGTACCACAGTGACTGAACATCCACACAGCGCTGAACAAAAACCTCCAGGCTGCTGTAAACTGCCTGTTTACAGTCAGGAAACATCCAGAAGCACCAGGTAAACGGGCAAACACACCTGAGTGTTTCAGGTGAATCCTCGGCTGCTGCTTTTCTACCTGAAAACAGCCACATGTGTTCACTTTACTGAGCTGCATGTCTCTGCATGTCTCTGCTGTTCTGCTGCACGTGCTGCTGAAAGGATCAATAATCCCACATTTAGCAGATGGACACAGCTCAGACTCGGTGTGTGTGCTCCTCGGGGTGTTACAGGTCGTCTGAGTCCAGGTGAAGAGGACCTTTGACCTGTTTCAGCTCCTCTCAGGACGAATGGCAGCTCGGAGGTTTTTGTATGAGGCTGTAACACTGTGATGCTCTGGTATTTGGAAAAGCCATCCGTCTCACCGTCCATCCTCGAGGTAAGAAAACACACATTCTTTCTGCTCGTTAACATGATCAGGATTAAATACGTTCTCAGGGTCTGTTGAGTTTTTAGGTTTTAAAGCTTAAACCTGACGGATGAGTTGTGATGAGACGACGAGCTGCTGTGAGACAGACTGAGACGTTATTCAGAGGAACAAAATGTAGATTTTAGTGAAAAAGATTCATATTCACAGAGGACGTCTGCAGCAGGATGTCCTGGAAAGGCCTGGAAAGGTCTGGAAAGGTCTGGAAATGATGTTTTCTGTCAATTCAAAGCCTGAAAGGCTCGTGAGTACAGTTCACTGCAACGTTTCAGGTCCTAGTTAGTTTCTTGGTGTAATACTGCTGATAATGAGAAATAAGAATGATAGTAAAAAATAAAGGTGCAGTTCATTTGCAGCTCAAGTTGCTTTATGTAAAAAAGAAAAGAACTTAAAACTTTAAAAGTGTTAAAGAGAAAACAGAGTCTTTTAAATTCAGAGCGATTTATTGAGAGCAGAACAGGAGACAAATCTGTCGTCCAGAGTTTCTTAAAATCCCCAAATATTCCTGAAATGATCTTCTTTAAAGTGGAATAAAATCTACTCGGACTTAAATTCCTTTCTAACAGCCTGGTTGTTGTTTCTGGATTTGTTGTTTGTCTGCGGAAAAAAGTGCAATTCAGATGATTTATAATAATATTAAGAAATAATGAACATTTTGAATAATGATTACGTTAATTTCTTGTACAAGAAAAACAACTTAAAACAACCAAAGGGTGGAGAGATAAAAGGCATAAAACAATCACATGTTCTAAATGCTGAGTGATTTATTTATTTATGAAGCCAGAACAGGAACTGAATTTGTCTGAAAGTCATGGAAATGTCTTAATATAATAATTTAATTTAATGACTTAAGTGGTTTTAAAAAATATTTTCAGTTCTTAGAAATGTTGTGATTCCTTGTTGCATTTCTCTTCTGGTGAGAAATAAAAATTCAGACTGATAATAATAATAATGATAAACATAATATAAATATAATGATAAGTTAAGTTGTACAAGAAATACAACTCTGAGTGCTTTTCATGAGCAAGAAAAACAACTTAAAACAACTGCAGGTGGAGAGGCATTAAAGTGAAAACCTAAAACAATCACATGTTCTTTTTTAAATGTAAAGATAAAATCTGTTGGTCTTAAATTCAGTTTTAAAGTCTCAGAAATGTTGTGGTGTCACGCTGTGCTGTTTGTCTTTAGAGAAATAAAACTTCAGGATTTAAGTGGTTTTAAATACTTAAAAATAAAATATATCCGCACATAACTTTAGTTCTAAAAATGTGGTTTGTTGGTGCGTTGTTCTTCTGCTGGGAAATTCAGACTAATAATTATAACGATGATACTATTAATGATAAAGTTCATTTGTATAAAAACGTCTTTTCTTGCTGCTTTGTTTGTCTGTGGAGAAATCTGCTTACTAATAAATCTATTACTAATAATAAATGTTATTTAAATAGTACTGAATGAATCAAATGTGCAGAAAAAGATGAGAGTGAATTTCATTTGACTGAATTGGTGATAATATAAAACAGTATCGTCTGCATAGAGACGCATTTGCCAAAAATCTTTGTCAAATTAAATAATGATCAACTGTTTCAAAAGGTTTTGATGAATATGGAGGTGTGATGTTTCCTAACGTCTAATAATCATAATAATAATAAACTTTTACTGGTTTATATGAACTCTGAATCATTCATTAAATCATTCAAAACAAAGAAAATTGAGCTATGATTTGCTGTAAATCCGGACGGATCAATTCAGTGTTGAAAGTCTTTGAAATGTGTTTTCTTGTTGTGCTGTTTGTCTGCTGAGAAATAAATTCTAATAAATCTAATAATCTATTAATAATAATAAAGTTTAATGTTATCTGTTGCATGATAAAGTGCTTTATATAAAAAACAACTGAATAAAACAGTTTAAAGCCGACAGGTGAAGTGGTGAACATTTAAAAAAGCAGAAAACTTCAAATAGTTAAAAAATGAATCACCTCATTTTATTTGAAATCAAACTCTTAAATGTGAGTTAATGAAACCCTGCAGAGCGTGACGTTCTGCTGCAGGCTGAACTCTTTATCTGTAATGTTTGCACAACGTTCTTGTAATGTTGAAATATTCTGACGCTGATGTTTTGAGAACGTTTAATTAAATGATGTCCAGAGATGAATGTTTGTGGATCCGGTTTATCGTGGTCTCTGTTCCTGTGCAGATCAGACCCCCAAGGAGCCGTCCCTGTTCGTCCTGAGTCCTCTGCAGCCTGAGGGGGTGTCGGTGGAGCAGCTGGCTGACGAGGTCTGTCTGGCCACCGGTTTCCGCCCGAAAGACGGTGAAATGGATCTGAATGTGAAGGACGGTAAGGTCACCGTGAACACCAGCAGCGCCGTTCTGTCCCCGACTGAGAAAACCTACGTCTACGCCGGATTCACCAACCAGACCATCTACTCCTGCGAGCTGCACGGCACCTCAGCCAACAACGAGCACGGTACCAAGACCTCCGTATATAACCAGACTGCTCAGCTCTGAGTTCACACTGATTTAAATCACCACCCATTTAACGGCGAGCAGGCCACGAGTTTGTCCCATTCTGTCAAATGAAAAATGAGGTTTTTGAGGGAAAAATATGTTAAACATGAAATAAAGTTTCGTTTTAGAAACTGATGTCATGATACTCAGCTTTACACATCAGCCACGAACAGCGAGGTATAGGAAAACATTTCACTAAGAAGGAACATGCTGAACAGAGTTATAGCACGTGGGAAATGTATGTTTTCACTTCATATGTAAAAATGTCCAAAAGCCACACATTTATATCTGAGTTCATCCACTGAGCTGCTGTTTCACCATAAAGCCATCACATCTGAGGTGTTTCAAAATGTGAGATTACACTGAAACATCTGAAAATCATGAGTGCCTATAATGTGAATCTTTCACCTGTCAAATGTTCTTTTGTAAAGGTTGACTGATTAGAGTCTTTAAAGTATTGATTGATACGAAGCGACACGCTGATAAAAGATATAACTGACAGCTCAGATGATCTCAAAATGCTAAGAATTATTAATAATTATTATATTAATAATTATTATGTTTCTCTGACTGTTTCCTGTTTTCACCCACCAGTTGACCTCTGTGCCGACCTTCATCCAGGTGAGTCACCAAACA
Organism: Maccullochella peelii; assembly: GCA_002120245.1. Classification (NCBI taxonomy): domain Eukaryota; kingdom Metazoa; phylum Chordata; class Actinopteri; order Centrarchiformes; family Percichthyidae; genus Maccullochella; species Maccullochella peelii. The sequence continues at coordinate 17,256 of LKNJ01004377.1, forward strand.
CACCTGAGCTGTTTCCTGCTTGATCGATGGATTCGGTGTGAAACCGGTTCTCTGGTCAAACGGTCTGAACATGTTTTGTCTCTCCTGAACAGAGAAAGCCAAGCTGAACTTCTACCTGCTGCAGATGAACGCAGTGAGGGTGGTGTTCACCAAAGCCGTGGCCTTCAGCGCCGTCCTCACCATCAGAGCCGCGCTCGGCTAACACCGAGCCCACGATGCTGCGCTTCTGTAACCTACGGTGGCCTTTTTTGGATTCTGAGCATGTTTATCTTAACGTTTGAGAAATGTGCTTCATATTTTAAAATTCTACAATACAAATACTAAAACACATGAAGACAAACATCACAACACGAACATTAGAAAACATGCACTTTAATTTGAAAAAATACAACAAATACCAAAACACATAATTAACTTCATTTCTGTGTTTTTGTTCTGTATTTGTTGCATTTTTGGACTCAGTGTTTGAGAAATACACTTTAAATTCAGAAATACAATAAATGCTAAAAGACATATAAACATTATGTTTGTGTTTTTTAGTTGTTGCTCTGTTTGATTCAGATTTCTCTAAATGTTTGACACCAAAACACAAACTAAAGATTTAGTTCTGTGTTTTAGTTTCGGCTGATGTTTTGATTTATCTGAATGCTGCTGTTTTGGATTTGTTTCTCCACTCCTGTATGTGTGGAGGTATTTGGGTTTGGTTGTAAGTAAGAGTTTGGGTTTCTGTCCTCAGGGGCCACCGTAGAAGCCTGCCTTCACAAACCTGTATATAAACCGTGTACAGTGTCACTTTCAGGGAGTAAAATCTGCTCCACTGTGCTGTAATATTATCCTTCTTTTCAAAATATTTTAAAATATATTCAATATGTTCTGTGTATCAGCTCATGTGATCTCTGTGTTTGCTAGTTTTTATGATGTATTTTGTGTTTATCTAAATTGTGTTTTTGATTGCTCGACTTTGACGTCAGTATGACGCAACTCATTTTGTACCTATTCAGACTGCAGACCTCATCCTTTGTCAGGTTAACCGGTTTCCAGGTTGAAATGTTGCCTGTTTGTTTCTAATAAAAGTTCAGTAGCTATAACTCAGTGTGTCGGTCTATCTGTCTCTCTCTCTGTCTGCCTGTCTGTCTGTGAGAGCAGCAGTTTCAGCAGTTGAAACCACAGAGCTGAAACCAGCAGATGAAGATCAGACAGGAAGCAAACAGCCGCTCAGTTTCACAGCGACAGAAACCTCTCTGCTGCATCTGTAAACGTTACTTCATGTGACTCACTCATCATCATTTACATTATACCTGAGTAAAGGTCCACATTAACATAAGAAAATAGATTAAAAAGCAGCCTGTATTATATAAATGACAGATCACAGGTGGAAAACAGGCCTCAACATGTGTTCAGTGGTTGTAAAAGAAGAGTTTTAATAAAGTTCAGTCGTTCCACAGAAAGACTCACAGGTTGGTTTGATTTTATAACTCTGGGTCTGACGTTTGTAGTTTTGTTATTTAATGAGCGGAGACACGAGGACGCATCATCAACAGGCAATCACACATTTCATACATTCATCGGATAAATTCACAATGTTTGCTACGACTGCATGAGCCTGCAGCACAGACTGTTGTCTGTCTGTCTGCAGAGCAGCGGAACAGTTCAATGATTAAACACACACTCAGTGATTTTATCTTATTAATCATAATACATAACAGAACACTAATGAATCTATCAATATTTATGATTTTGCCCTTACAAGGAGAAATATGTGAAATCTATGATTTGATATGTGAAATGTCCATTTGTGAATTCATCAAACGTTACTCTACCTGAGCAAAGACGTGAGAATATGATTCTTTTTTATTGTCATTTAGTAGTTTAATTTAAAACAGTCAAGCTCCTCCGGTGATGAAACACTTATTTCCACATTTATATCGTGAGGCAGGAAAAACAAAAGTCCATAAGGTCACACTACCACCAAGTCTTTAATAGTAGGATGCAGGATGCAGAACAAACACAGAGGAGCTGACGTCACCTGAACTAAAGGTTCTGCTGCTGTGGCCAATCACAGCGTAGAGAGAGCTGAGGCACACCTGTCCCACAGGTGAAGGTTAACGGCAGTTGGGACGCTCACCTGAACTCAAAGCAACATGTGTTTCATATCCTGAGACAAAGACTAACGGTGGAAGCTGATGGAGCCTCAGAGAGCGAGGCCGCCACCTGGTGGACGAGAGGGAGCGTTTCAGGTTAAATCCAAGTCCTGTTTGAACTCTGAGGCACTCTGTGACTGTTCTGTAATATACGTCACAAAAAAACCTGTGTCTTAATCAGAAAGCAAAAAAAAATAATTTGGATTTATTTTTATAATATTTTTGTTTTAAGAGCATTTAGGACTCAGATTTACTGATATGACGGACAGTTTTTCCCCAAAGCTGCTTCCTGCAGCACGACTGCAGGGGAGACTCTTCACTTGATGTACTTTGACCAAGAAATGTTTCTTCTATGAAGTCAACATAAACCATGTAAAGTCACATATGCAGGCTAGCTAGCACGCTCAGTCCAAACTGTCAGACAGCCTGACGCTGGAGGGCTGGTCACACAGCAGTCATTCAGACCATCTGAACCAATAAGGTCGGCACATTAGCAGCTCAAACCCTGACAAGCAGCACCTGGTAGTGACTGTCCGGACCATCCACCTGTTGCATCATGGTAGGCTATGCTAACAGAGGCTACGGTATCTTTGTTACCTCGGCTGCTAAAGCTGAGCTGGTTTGGTTTGTTCTGGACTTTATTCTAATGTGATGAAATGTGCACAGCAGTTATTTGGCTCTGCTAGCATACATGCTAATAAGAGCAGGACACCTGTGATTCATATGTTTTACAGTCTGGAACACCAGTGACGTGTGCTGACGTGCTGTGGTGAGAAGATGCTTTTACCTGCTGAACATCGGTGAGAAAAATCTTCTTAAACTTTACATTTGTGAGTGGAAAACACAGCATTAAACACAATAAAGTCCATCTTTAAGGCTTTCAATATTCTACACTTTTGTCTTTATCATTAAATCTCATGTTCAGACTCAAAGCAGCAGTGAATTTATCTGCTAACAGGTTCTGTGTCATCACAGCCTGATGTATAAAACAGCCTTCATCACCATCAACACACTGGAGTTTATTTATGCACCATCCTGCTGCCCCAAATACTCACTAGAGCACCAAATGTGGATTCATCTGCCGCTGAAAATAGTCCCCAACAAATGCACTATTTCCTCCTGTCAGTTTGATAGAAACTACAGTGAGCAGCTGTTTTAGGAAATGACTCTATAACTATATATCTGTGTTTTTAAAGATTTACGTCTTCAGCAGGAACCAATGGGCTCGGCGCTGAGAGCCACAGACAGGAAGACAGGCAGGACCGAGAGCCACAGACAGGAAGTCAGGCAGGACCGAGAGCCACAGACAGGAAGTCAGACAGGACCGAGAGCCACAGACAGGAACTCAGACAGGACTGAGAGACGGACTGACATGTTGTTGGTTTGAGTCTGAACATGATTTGTTGACAACAGACTGATCATTTAGTTTTTAAACCTGCTGCTGCAGAGTGAAACTAAGTTAACATCAACTGGGTGGAAACGGATACACAGCAGTATCATCTGCATACATCTGAAAAAGCTGCCATGATTCTGTTAAATTAATGAAGAGTTGAAATATAAAAATACACTCTGACAGTGGAGTTTCCTCTCAGACTCATCTTTTTTAGGCCGCAGGTGGAGTTTGGTTCACAAACAGGTCACATCAGTTCTGCTCTTTCCTTCCTGCCTGTTACAGAAACTATAAAACTCCTGGAGGAGTTTTGCTCTCAGAGGAGAAGAAGCTGAAGAGGAGTCGTGGACCTGAGGAGGATTTCTACACAGCGACAGGTACGACTGCTGATACTGACACACTCTCTCTGTGACAGGCCGGTGCTGTGCTGAAGAACCACTGAATGACATGAAGCCAAGGCCTCAGTCTGCTTCAAATCAAGTTTTTGTTGGATCGTCGAACAGCGTCTGAAAACACCTTTTCAATGTTGGAATCATTGGGCTGCATCCGAAAATTTCTGTAACTTTCCAAAACATAAAATCTCAATCATCTCGCCCTTTGATTGGTCAGGTGTGTGGATGTGTGAAAGTGTCTCTAAGCTCTCTTTTTCATTCTTCGCAACTATAAATCTTCCAGGAGAGACTGTCTGAAAATGTGCTCCGTTATCCACATTTGTATGATTCATCTATTCATGGTGTCGAGACTACAAAGAGTTGTTGGAGAGGGATCAAGGAGGCCTTTTCATCCCTCCTTCTAGTGTGCTGACTGCAGATGTGGACAAGACATTGCATCGCATCAAAAGCCTTTTATACAGTTGACCATACTTTTTTACAAAGTTTTACAAAGGTGATCCTGTAACTGGTTCAAGAACTATTCATCAGACTGACATTAGTCTGTGAAGGTCTGGTAATCTGAATTCTTGCAGCTTTCTGAAGGCTAAGCTTGAAACAAAATAGTTTGTACGATGTGTCGTCCGACCACGTCTAAAGGTGTTTCATGGTGTTGCACTCAGTTGTACACATGAGAAGAGAAGTTCAACCCCTGCCTACTTTCACACCTCCACACATGACCAATCACCTGCCGTGATTGTCGGATTGTCTGTTTCTAAAAGAATTCCCGCATCAGAAAGGGAATTTCAGATGCTGTTCAATGATCCAATAGGCACTTCGTTTCAAGCAGCGAGACACCATTAGGGTGTGCCACAGGGATCGAGTCGGGCCCTCTTCTGTTCATATAAATAATTGTTTCTCTTCGATGTGTAATTGTCAAATTCCTCTTTATGCAGATGATACTGTTTTATAGCTTGATAATTATACTAATTTGTTCTTTAATTTCTGTTCATTCTTCAGTGTGACGTGGGGTTTATAGAGACTGTCCTCCCCCAAAAATACGGCCGTATAGGTCGTTTGTGCAAGCAGCTTATTGTTGGATGGATCAGTGGGTGGATGTGTCAAACAACACAGGACTTTCACCCAGGAGGCCGCTGTTTGTGTCGTGTGAAACCAAAAGTCGACGTTGATTTATTTTACTAGCTTAACGCAACTTAAACTACGCCCATATATCTTATTTTGGCAGTCATTGACAAACGACCTATTCTGTCGTTTAGGTTGGAGGACTTGTTGTGTTCATATTAGCTGTTTTCTGTTGGGGGGGTTATTTTACTCCAACCAATCAGCACTGACTGACGTATCCATCCCGTCAACGTTTATTAAAGAAATATGATGATTTAAGAGTTATATCAGTTATAACAGAAAGACATTTTTGTGATTATTTTTCTTTTTCTGTTGTTCATGGATGAAGCTAGAAAGGAAGATGATGTCCTGATTCTTCATCCTGTCTGCGAAGCTCTGATTGGCTCAGGGAAACAGCCATTGAGCACCACACCTTTTTGTGAACTGCTGATCAATTTTGGAGCTGTGGGCTTGAACCAGGCTAAGAGTTAAACCCCAGCGTTAAACTGGGACCCGTTCCACGACACTTGTTAACTTCGAGTTCCACGTCATAATGTGTGTAAATGACTGTAAGAGCAAGTTGTTGGAAACGTTGTTGGGTAAATTTTATACTCATTTTGGTTTCTGCCTTTTAGCTTTCGGACAAGGAGGCGAAGCTTGAATTGGGACACACGTACAAGTGAGCTGCCTGAAATGGATTATGGGATACTGAGGACCAACGAACACACCGGTTGTTTCATCCAGACTGTTTTTGTCTGAGTTGTTGGATGTTTTTGGTCTTGAGATGTTGAAACAGACGTCGGTGTGGAGGAGCTGCTGGGTGAGTTTATACAGATACAAACCTGTTGATTTGAACAAACTCCATAAGAAAATGAAAATGTGGAGACGCAACCTGCTGTAGAGGACCGAAAAGGAAAATCTCAATGAGTTTTTACATTTTAGTCTTTTCTAAATGATCAAAACTACGATTAACAACATTTATTAGCGTAGAGCTGTTTCGGAGCTGAAAAAACTCAAGAAAACTGGGATAGAAATACAAATTGAGAGAAAACGAGTATAAAATGTTAAAGAGATAAAAAAAAAAAAACAGAAAGAATTTACAGATAATCAAGATTCTTGCATCAGTGTGAGTGCAGCAGTATTTGTCCCAGTGTGTGCTACAGTGTGAATACTCAGGGAGGAGATAGACTTTACTTCGGCACTGGAACCAAACTGACTGTTGAAACTGGTAAGATTCAAGTTTGTTTTATGGTTTTGCTCTTTAAATGCTGACAGAAGTGGTATATTAGTCAATTTAATTCAGTTTATTACGTTTTCGTAGAGTTTGATTGATGCAAACTGACCTGAACGCTCGCAGACTGCAGACTCTACATCAGTAAAGTGAAATAACAATAAAAATCCCAACATTAACACAACAATAAAAGTTAAAAACAAACATAAAAACAGGATCAAACTTTTTTAAACTGTAAAAACTAACAGCAGCAAAAATAAAACGGTGAAATATGAAATATTACAATAAACATTTATATTAAAACAAAGATCGATGAACAAACGCAACATAAAAGTGGATGAAAATATAAAGTGAGAGGCGGCAGCAGTATTTGTCCCAGTGTGTGTCACAGTGTGAATACTCAGGCAGGAAACAAACTTTACTTCGGCACTGGAACCAAACTGACTGTTGAAACCGGTAAGATTCAAGTTTTTCATGGTTTTGCTGGTATATTTATACTTTTATTTGCTTTTATTCCATATTTGTAGAGTTTGCAAACTGACGTGGACACGTGCAGACTGTAGTGCAAAAACTAAACTAAAGATCCTCACGCGTAAGAATGAATGTAAAAATGTAGAACAAACAAACATGAAACAGGATCAAACTGGATGAAACAGCAGAAGCAGAGAAAACTCAGCGTGAACTCCGACCTGGAAACATCTTCAGTAATTTATTGGTCAGTCAGTAAATAAGAACATAAAGTGAGAGACGACACAGCAAATGAAAACCAGAGACAACAATGAATAATAATCAGGATTTCTTGCATCAGTGTGAGTGCAGCAGTATTTGTCCCAGTGTGTGTCACAGTGTGAATAATCAGGGAGGAAACAAACTTTACTTCGGCACTGGAACCAAACTGACTGTTGAAACTGGTAAGATTCAAGTTTTGCTCTTTAAAATGTGTCGATAGAGAAACTCCATCGGTCGATTTATTTGCATTATGCGATTTGTAAAGAGATTGTTTGCTACCAAACGACTTGGACACATGCAGGCTGCAGGCTGTACAGCGAAAAATAAAATCCTGATGAGAAACGATGATTTTAAAAGTTAAAAACAAATGTGAAACAGGATCAGACTGGTTTAAACTGTAAAAAAACATCAGCTGCACAAAAACACAGCATGTTGAATCTATCGCAATAAACAAGTTCATATAAAAATGAAAATAAGTGAATTACCGCAACATAAAAGTGGATAAAAATATAAACTGAGGCAGCATGACGTGCAGCAGTATTTGTCCCAGTGTGTGTCACAGTGTGAATAATCAGGGAAACAGACTTTACTTCGGCACTGGAACCAAACTGACTGTTGAAACTGGTAAGATTCATGTTTTTAATGGTTTCACACTTTAAAATGCTGATAGAAGTTGGTTATTTGTCATTTTGTTTGAGTTTATTTCACTTTTTTAGAGTTTGATTGATATAAACTGACCTGAACAGGCGCAGACTGCAGACTCTACAGCAGTTATTCTGTATTTAGGAAATTATCACAAACTCCTGATGAGTAATGGTGATTTTAAAAGTTAAAAACAAACGTGAAACAGGATCAAACTAGTTTAAAAAAGAAAGAGAAGAAAAACAACAACATAACAAATACCCAGAAAGACGAGTTTATATTAAAATACAGATTAATGAATAAACGCAGCACGAAGTGGATAAAGGTGGAGGCAGCATGACGTGCAGCAGTATTTGTCCCAGTGTGTGTTACAGTGTGAATAATCAGGGAGTCAACAAACTTTACTTCGGCACTGGAACCAAACTGACTGTTGAAACTGGTAAGATTCATGTTTTTCATGGCAAAATGTTGGTAAAGATTCTTCATTCGCCTTTTTATCTGAGTTTATTACATTTTCTTTTTGAGTACGGCAAAATTACTAATTAAAAAATATAGAAACTGACGCAGAACTACGTTATGTGGCGTAATAATGAATACAGAAGTTAAAAAGTAAAGTGACAAAATGATCAAACTGGTTTTAAGTTGTGTAAAAAGCAACAAGAGAAGAAGAACACAGTGAGAATACGATTAATCAAAAACACATTAAGATGTAAAAAGGCATAAATAATTAAATAACAGAATTAAAAAGTTACAAGAAATAAAAACAAGAAAAAACAAATACAACAGAAAGCCAGAGGAAGATTAAAAAGACCAATATTTGGAAGAGAATAGAGAGAATAAAAAAGCATGAAAAGTTAGAATGAATAAAAAATAAATATACTCATGTTAAGTCAAAAATATAATAAGAATTTTTAGTCCAAATTACAGTTTAGGACGTCATCATTTTAACTTAAAAAGTCATAATTTTGACTAAACATGAATATTGTCATTTATAACGTTTGACCAGTTTTTTTCTGTTCTTGGCAGCATTGGGCTTCCGTACCGATCATCATGTTCAACAGATAAAATGATTAAATTGTTGTCTAAGTGTGTGTGTGTGTGTGTGTGTGTGTGTGTGTGTGTGTGTGTGAGGTTTGCGTATGAGTGTGTGTGGCGGTGTGTATGGATCTGGAAACAAACTGACGTTCGGTGGCGGCACGAAGCTCCTCGTGTCGACAGGTCGGTGAAAATTTTTTATTTTAACACAAAATTAAGTTTAAATTTTAAAATCTACGCGTGACATCACAAACCCGGATCAGTTCTACACGAATCCGGTTTTTATTGTGAGTCAGATTCTCAGTTCGCTGGTTCGTCACAGCAGCAAAGAGTCAAAAAAGTTTAAATAGAAGAAAATTCAGGAGCTCCCAGTCTCTGGTCCTCTGGTTCTGTAGTTCTGTGGTTCTCTGGTTCTCTGGTTCTTTGGTTCTCTGGTTCTGCGGGTCGTACTGGTTTTTGCTGAGCTGCATACCTCAGTGTGACTGGTCAGGGAGGCTACAGAACTGTGTTTGGAAAAGGAACAAAACTGACGGTTCAAACCAGTAAGTGACGTTTAAACTCAGTTTTTATTTCCACAAACTTTGTTTTAGAGCAGAATGTCACATATTTAAGACCAAAGGGTTGATTTCTCTCCACTTTCTGACAACCCGAGTCATTTTTATTAACATTAAAGTCAGTAAAATACAAAATAATCAAACTGGAGATCTAATTTTCTTAAACCCAGATTATTTAATCCAGATTTAAATGTTTGAAATAAACTGCTGTAACAGTTAAACAATTTTATGATCGATGACCTCGTTACTGCGAGAGACAGAAAATACAATTAAAATACTAAATAATCTTTAGTGTTTTACAGTTTAGACGGTTTTCCTCATTTTTCTGTCTTTCAGTGATTTTTAAAAACTCAATCATCAGAAAACCGTGAAACTGGTTTGAGTCTTGTTTTCTAAAATGCTAAAACTTTCTGAACATTAAACTGCGTCACTTTAAAAGTTTGGAGCAATGCAGCTGAAACTAACTAACTAACTTTAATTTAGTGCTCAAAGTTAGTCCAGTTTGGTCTTCTGGATTTTAAACTTTAAGTTTAAAGTTCGAGGGACTCGGTCTGAAGCTTCCTGAGGTTTTCTGTCGGCCGTCAGTCACAGTGTGAGAGGAACTGCAGATAAACTCATTTTTGGGAGAGGCACTCAGCTGATCGTCAACTCGGGTGAGAAAAGTTAAATAATATTATTTATTTAATTTAATGTCTATTTCTGAACCAACACTCCAAAAAAATCTCCATCTTATCAACTAATCTGAAACTAAGAGTTTTCTTCAAACCAGTGAAACAAATCTGTTAGTTTCCAATAAAATCTGCTTCTGTTTTAGAAGATTGTTGTAGAAATGAGACTCTGAGGGCAGAACTCAAACTTTCTGTTCAGCAGAACACAGAAAAGGTTCCACTGGGAAGGAACCGTACTGCGAACAGACTCGATCCAGGTACAAAGTCCTGGTTTGTGCGACAGGTTGATTATTGTATGGTGAGCTCAGGTTTTCTGTCAGCTGTCAGTCACAGTGTGAGAGGAAATGCAGAGAAGCTGATTTTTGGGAGAGGAACTCAGCTGATGGTCGACTCAGGTGAGAGAGAAAAGTTTAAAACATTATTTTGTTTTAAAGACGGAAAAATGAGACATTAAGGAGAAACTTTCAGGCTGATTCATGTCTTTTCAGAGAAGATCATCGCAGCCAGCAGCCGACCAGCGAAACGTTTTCATTTCAGAGTTTTCAGTTACTACTATAAGAATCATTTACAGTTAAAAAGTGACCTGAAAAGGCTGAAAAGCTGTTTTTAATTCAGACATTAAAGCTGCAGCTTTCAGTCAAACTGAGTCTGTGAAGGTTCAGATCAGTTTGAACCAGATCAGAGAGCTTTAAAACGATGCTGATCTCAGTTTTTGTGCTGCTGTGTGTGATGGTGTGAATACTGGGGCTGGTTACGGTAAACTGCTGTTTGGATCAGGCAGCAGGCTGAACGTCCAGAGCCGTGAGTTCAACTGAAACTCTCATTTTTAACTGTTTGAGGCTTTTACTCTGAAAAAACCCAATCCCAAACTTTCTGTTCTTTTAGTTTTTAAAACCCTCTAAATGACTTTTTCTCTGTTCAGATAAAAACGCAGTTGTTTCTTAATAATTAATGACTTTAACTGTTTGAAAGATTGAAACTGTTCAGAGATTCAACGTGTTTATTGATCTGGCAGCAAAGGCTTTTACTCTGAAAGGAAAAAACAATCTAATTTTGTCTGAATGATTTTAAAGTTTTTATCTGAGAGACGAATCAAATCAACAGTTGAGAGAAAACGTGAGATCTTTTCGTCTTTTAGTGCTTTAAAACTTTTATTATTTGATAATTTGATCCATTTAAATGTTTGTGGATTAACAGTTAAATCTCAGTTTAACTGAATTAAAGCTCGGCTCAGTGTCACGAAGACGACACCAAACTGAGACCTAAAGTTGGCAAAGTTAGTCCTGTTGAGGCTCCAAGCGAACCTCTTTATTACACGACTGCAGACAGTTACTGCAGAGAAACTGATCTTTGGGCGAGAAAAGTTCAGTATTTTAAATCTGCCGTCTGATCAAGTCACTTCTGACTAAGTGAGCCCGAAAAGTCTGTAAATAATCTTCTGGGTCAGTGAGAATATTCCAAGGTTTTGAGTCAGCTGTCGGTCACAGTGTGACGAGGGGAACAGACAAGATGGTTTTTGGGAGAGGAGCTCAGCTGAGAGTCGAACCTGGTGAGAAAAATACATTTTAATCTTTAACATGTTCTTTATAATCCAAACGGAACCTGAACGGTTCGTGTCGAGTCCTCAAACAGCTCAACTTATTTCAGAGATCTGTTTTAATGTTTGTGCTGAGCTCAGATGAAGCCTTTGAGTCTTTGAGCTGCAGGTTCGGGTTCAGATGTTTGTCCTTCATATTAAGTTCAGTCATCAGGTTTATATCAGTTAAACATTTCTTATAAATAAAATTTTTTTTAAATGTTCTTTAATTTCAGGATTCACAGGATTTTGTTTAAAAATGTGGCTCAGTGGACTTTTAACTGATATATATATATATATATATATATATATATATATATATATATATATAATGTGTGTGTGTGTATATATGTAGTTATAGTCAGTGTTGTCTTTAGTTTGTTGTGGCTGTTTGAGGGTTTTTGCTGAAGTGTTTCCTGATGTGTGAAAACTGGAGGACAGAAGATGATATTTGGTCGAGGAACTCAACTGACTGTCGAACAAAGTAAGAACTTTCTGTCTGATTTAAACCGAAAACACAAAACAAATAAATCCATTTAGGATTAATATTTCTCTCTCGGCTCAGCCAGTGATCAGTTAGGTCAGAGTTTTTAGTTCCAGTTTGTGTGTTTGTTAAATTGTTGGGTAGCGTGACCTCTGACCTCCGCTTGTAGCGTTGCTGATGTTTCGCTAACAGAAGTCTGTTGGGAAAATCTCCGTTTTAAAGCCGCTGTTAAGTCGATGGCCTCTGATGAATCCGGCTCAGCTTCATATGGTGTGAAAATGGATTTATTCAGTGAATTATTTGCCTGATCCTGAGTTTCTGTGTGAAAAGTTCTGGTGTCGATAAAATCCTGTTTGGACTCAGAAACACTGAACTCGCTTTCATTCAACCTGAAAACTGTTTGTAGCTGAAACACAAAGACAAGTCGTCTCTGAATCTTGTGATGAAGACAAGTGACGAACTATAAACTGAAGGAACCAAAAGCTTTCACGATGTTTTCTCGTTAGGTCGTTGGTGATTCGCAGTTTGTGGCGTCTTGTTTCAGACACAAACAGCTCGTGACGTTTAAGCAGTTTGAGGTTTTTGTAAAGAGACTCGACACTGTGTGAAAACTGGAGGCTTCGACAAAATCCTGTTTGGCTCCGGAGCCGGACTGACTGTCGAGTCCAGTAAGTTTCATCTGTTTTCTCGACACTTCGTCACATTACGTCCGGGAGACGCCGCGTCAAAGCGGGAAAAACGATGTAAAAAGACGTTAAAAACCGAGACGATAACAATAAACCTTAAAAACAAAAGCAGCGTCAATAACAACGATCCTAAACAAAAACTGAACTTCATTTTAATCCAAGCTGAACCTGCAGAGTCTGATATGCTCAGAGATTATTGATCCAAATACAGTAAATGAACCAGAAAGATCTCCGCCTGTGAACATTTCGTACAATCATTTGATCAGATTTGAACTCGTCCTGTTGATTCTGTGAAGAACAGAAACTCTGTGTGAAGATTTAATTTGGAGAAGGAACCAAAGTGATTATTGACGGCAGTGAGTAACTGATTACATTATTTTAATATTAGTCTGCTGAACATATGATCAGCTATATAAAGTTCATAATGTAACTGATGCTAAACATGAGAAGTTAACTGCTGCTCAGACACCAGAGCTCTTATTCCTTTTGTAATATTATTGTTTTATAACTGAAACATGACAAATGTAATCAGATCTATAACTGATCTATATTTGACCCCATGAAAAAAAACACATGAAATTTATGTTTTCATATGTAAAATGTTCAAAACATCAAATAAACCCACGTGTGTAGTGTGCAGCTATAAACCACTGACATAGTTAAAAAGAACAATTGATCATCATAATCAATACACCAACTAATAAAGTTTCAATCAAGAGCATCATCACTAACTCCACACTAAATATAAAAATATCCGTTTTAATTATGATATAAAGGTTAAAAACAGCAGCTTGGACTGGAATGTAATCATTCAGTCAAATTTAAAAACAATGTTTTTCTGAATGAAGTTTGGTTCATTTATTATTTCATATTTTAAATGAAAATAGTGACTTTGTTGTAACTGGACAGGAGTCTCTAATGTAGAAATCATGTTTTTCTGAATGGAGTTTGGTTCAGTTCGTCACTCTGAGTTTGTGCTGTGGTGCTTCATGTTGTGTGAATGCTGGTTTAAATAAGATCACCTTTGGAAGTGGAACCAGATTAACCATTGATCCCAGTAAGTAGTGATATTGATCAAACGTTTTATTTATAAGGGGCGTCTTTAAAAGCCGATTTCTGGTGAAATATCTGAAAATGACACGTGAAATGTTGAGATTCAGCCACTAAATGGAGCTTGTGTTTAGATGGTTTCATCAAATGTGAACTCACATGTGCTTTTATTGTAAAGGAAACTTGTTATTGATCTGTCCCGACAGGTTTAAACCAGGTTTATTTAATCCACACTGAGCTTAAGTTCCTTTAGTTAAAGTCTCTCTCTGTGACTCCTCCACCGTCTCCGATTGTCTCAGTAATATTTGGTCCATCTGGTGTCTCTGTGCTGTCGCCTCTGACCTTTAACCTCCTGACTTTTGGTCAGTTTTAATGTTTGGATGTTTGTAGTGGAGTTTGTTGAGCTGCAGTCTGTTTTTGCTGAGTGCTCTCATGCTGTGTGACTGCTGGTGGACGCGAGAAACTCATCTTTGGTTCTGGTTCTCTGGTAGTGGTTCAGTCCAGTAAGTCTCATCTTCTACTTTATCTTTGTGGACATAAAAGCCGTCAGGTAGCGAGGTCACTGAAGAGTGTAACACTGTCGTCGGGTAGAAAACTCCAAACTTTAAGAAGCGGACTAATGCGTGTTAGCATTGTGTGCAAGCTGCTGCAGAGTCAGGGAGGTTTGTGTACTGAAGCTTCAGACTGTGTGACATACGGCTCTGGTGCTGACAAGATTACGTTTGGAAGCGGCACGAAACTACACGTTACTGACAGTAAGTGAAAATCTGACTGTAGGAAACGTTCAGCAGTGAACAGATAAACTGGTTCAATGTTCATTTAAAGTTAAAGAGCTCCGTTTTAAAACCGACATCAAACCCAAACAAACTGCTGATCTGATGTTTATTCACAGCGACAAACAAGACGCTCTTTTTACAGCGTGCAGATTCTAACAGTTAAACAGCTATAAAAACTAAACTGAGAGAGGATTAATTCAGTATCTCTACAGTGAAGTCAACATCAAAACTCTATTTGTATTCAGCATTTATTGTTAATCAAAACTGCAGCTTCTGGTTGTGACTGAACTGTAATCATTCAGTCCCAAATATAAAAACTATGTTTTTCTAAATGGAGTCTGGTTCAGTTTGTCACTGCTGAGTTTGTGTTGTGGTGCTTCATGTTGTGTGACTACAACAAGTCAAAAGCTGACCTTTGGAAGTGGAACCAGATTAACCATTGAACCCAGTGAGTAGTGATACATACCATAATAATTATTTATAGGAGGCGTCTTTAAAAACATTACAGTGTTTGACAGGAATACAACCAAAACCAGAATAGCAGATAGAAAAGGTGGAAAACTTGTATCTCCAATGTGTCAGGAACTAAGAAGTGTTTTAGAAAACATTTAGAAAAATTTAAATAAGTTTTTATGAGCAGAAATTGTTGAAAGATTGTCTTGATCATAATAATCAAGTCATCAATATATTAATCAACAGCATGAACACTAAACAGTTTGTTCAGTATCTCTATTGTACAGTAAATATCAACATTTACATTTTATTCATAATATATATTAATAATCAATCAATTTTAATGAAAATAGTGACTTTTTTAACTGGACAAGTCTAAAATGTAAAA
>LKNJ01004378.1:6547-32568 GCA_002120245.1 Maccullochella peelii
GTGTGTGTGTGTGTGTGTGTGTGTGTGATAGTGGGCTGCCCTGACATCACCTGACACCCCTCTCACCCTTTTGTTTGGAGAAAGTGGAAGCCTAGAAAAACTGCTCACTTTAAATGACATAATGCAAAGTTTTTCTTTTCTCTTTTTTTTCCGGGGGTGGGGGTGGTGAGGGGGGCTGTTTTGTGCCATTTTGTGTTACAGCTTGAGTGAGTCATTGGTGGAAAGAGGGGAGGAAGATTTGAGAAGAAATATTGCTGTTAAATGAGTTTGGACAGCATGACATCACGGGGTAATTAAAACAGCTTTCTGGAATTCCGTTTCCAATTCCTGCGCTCAGGTTTGCTGGAGGATTTTTTCGAGCACCTGCAGGTTGGTGTGTGAGTGAAATATTTTCACTGGACGGAGTTCAAACTTTGAAGGGAAAGAGAAGAAAAAAAACGGAGGCAGCGGCATTACGCCATTCTTGCCTCTCTTGGAAAAAAAGTGGGATTTAAAGAAGTTTCTTACAAGATATCCAGCAGAATCGTGGCGTGGAGAGTTTAATGCAAGTCCACTTTTTCTCAGCCTTTTCTCGGATTTCTGCACTTCTATCACAGACAGGATCTCCTCCAGCACTATGGTTCTTACAGATGACGGATGGGAGAATAAGGGTTTGCCGGATTTGTTTCTTATAAAACTCAGTTATAGTCCACATCTTTGCTTTTACAACCTTGCATATGTCTATAGCCTATTTCAGACGGGAGAGGCACTTCTTATTCATTTCTCCTCTGGCAGAGCGCAGAGTAAACTCAGAGGATGAAAGACTCGGACCAAACAGGACTGCTCCTTCTTCTTTTTTTAAACAAACAGGTCAATTAATTCTGAACAGACTGCGGTTTATTACAATGACGGCCTGGCAAAAGGCAAAAGGGCTTTAGGATGAAAGTTGTGAAGCGTCTTTCTCTTCTGCTGAGCTGCTGGACTCTCATTTACCTGCACCCCGTCCTCGGTTCACTCAGCCGGACCAGACCGACCGAGCACCACCACCACCACCGGCTTGGAGAGGCAGCGGAGCGCGCGGCAGGAGGCGGGGAAGGAGGGCAAGTCCACGGAAGAACCGGCGGAGGAATCGGTGGGTCCACACCAGCTGCGGACAGGCAACCGGCGACCGCTTCTGGAACGTGGAAACCCTCACCGGTGAGTCCGGCGAGGATTACGCGGATTCGCGCAGGCCCGCCGTTAATCAAGGGCGAAACGACTGTTATTAAAACCAAACTTACAGCGGCGACATCTGCGTCCTCGTCCTCCCCACCGCGCAGCGGGGCCGTGCCGGTGAACCGTGCACAGCTGCAGCAGCAACAACGGGACAGAGCAGTCAGCCTGGGGCGCAAAGAGGCTGTGCGCTCCTGGATGCCCGGCGGGGATGCTCACATTAAAGCGCACGCTCCCGCGGCTTTTAGCGCACATGCAGCAGGGAAAGGAGTCGGGACTGCGGCTGTTGGAGGTGGAAGGGGTGGCTCACCTGGAAAACATTTTGGTAAAGTTGCTTCCAGAGCGAGTGCAGCTGCTCCAGTGCGCACCGGGCCTCCCCAAAGAGCCATCGGTGAGCAAAAGCAGCAGCCACCGCCGCAGAACGCGGGTCCGGTGGCGCAGCGGGGAGCCAGCAACAAGGCCCCGAAACTGAGCGACAGGGAAGGACATCACAAACAGCCGCTGGTTACTCCTCACGACTACATGCTGTCGCTTTACTGGTCTCTCTCCACCGGGGACCTGAACAGCAGCGCTCTGCATGAAGCGGGTCTGGCCAACACCATCACCAGCTTCGTGGATAAAGGACAAGGTAAACACGACCGCTCTCCTCCAAGTTTTCTCTTTCTTTCGTTCAGTTCTGTCCCTGACAACCTTTCCTCCGCGTGTTTCTGACAGCAGTTCTCCTGATGCTGTTTGAGTCTTTCAATTACACATTTTGTCACACAAGAGAGTTCCATATAACGTTATATATTGAGCAATTTGAGGTTCCAAAATCACGTTTAATTCTGTTAATTCTGTAGTTATTCTGAATGAAAAATCCCCCAACTTCAGCTGAACAAAAATGTTAAATTCAAGCTGAAATGTATTGAACTTACAAAGACAAGTTGATCGATCTTAATTCTCTTTGTTTCAGGAAAAACAAGGCAGAGCAGACGGAATAAACCTCCGTACTTCTCAAATGTTTTATTTAAACATCACTCGTTTGGAATATTACAAATAGTACAAACCCTTTCTGGTGATATATAGACAAAAACCCTGTTTAATGGTGATGGACTCTTTGCTGCAGTCAGTCATATCTCCACTGCCTCAGCATTAAAAGAAGTCCATGCTATAGTATAGGGCTATTTTTTCCTGACATTTGGCAGCATTAAAGTGCAACTGTGAAGCAGTATATGATTATTTTCCCTCGGGTTTGACATCCATTTTGGCCATTTATATAATTTGCAGTATATGATTCACTGCAGAGAAGCAGGATGCAGGGAAAGAGCCAAGGTGAGAGGAGAGCGCTGAGCAAGAGGAACCAAAGGCTGCGAATGAGGAGGAACTATAGGGGAGATGATGTCTGATTTCTGGGCTGGGAGTGTGGGAGACAGGGCTGCTGAGTGTGGAGAGGGCTGGGAGATCTGAGGGAGAGGACTGGAGGTCAAACACCAGTCTGGAGGTTACTAGAGGAGGGCGGCGCTGGAAACAGGCTGTAAATTGTTTAAATGTAGACATGCCTGTGTTCGGGAGTCCATGAGGTAAGAGAGTTAGAGCATCTGGAGGGGAGTCAGGAAGGTCAGCCGCTCGTATACACACATACAGAGGGAACGATGGGAAAAGATATGACTCTGTTACTCATAACTGTGCTGGAACGGACTTCAAAGCTGCAGGAAGCTGCTGCGAGCTGAGTGAGCTATCACACAGCGAAGTGTCACTCCAGTATGCGTTAAAGGAGCAGTTCAACATTTTAGGAAATATGCTCATTGGCTTTCTTGCCGAGAGTCAGATGAGAAGATTGATACAAATCTGGAGCCAGTTAGCTTAGCTTAGCATAAAGACTGGAAACATGGGGGAACAGCTAGCCTGGCTCTGCCCAAAGGGAACAAAGTAAAGCGCTCCCTAATGAATATGTTATATCTCTTTTGTTTAATCCATGCAAAACCAAAGCATAAAAATGTCAAGTTGTGGTTTTAACACATAACCACATATCACAACTCAACGTTTTTACACTACGGTTTTTGGACGGATTAAACATATGAGATATACAGTAACGTGTTAATTAGTGAGCTTTAGAGGTGCTGCCAGGAGGATTTTGTTACCTTTGGATAGCACCAGGCTAGCTGTTTCCCCCTGTTTCCAGTCTGTATGCTAAGCTAAGCTAACTGGCTGCTGGCCATAGCTTCATGTTTACCGTACAGACATCTGTAACTCAGCAACTCTCTTGGCATATTTCCCAAAAATGTTGAACTATTCCTTTAAAGGCCCTGAAAACTTATTTTCTCAATTGTATTTTTACTCTGATCAACCACTCGGTCCTGACGAAGAAGAGCTTTTGACTGTTAAATGATGTCTCTGGGGTTTTTTTTTTCTCCTGAACTTTAACTTTTGATTGCTTCTTATTCAGCTATGAATATTTAATAATAAAAAGAAATATTTTGGATTTGAAACCAGTTTTCCAGAGGCTTTAAGCTCCGGGGCATACCCATGCATGTAGATGTGTATATTTATACGTGTTTATTTATGTGTGTGTGCTGTTGCATTTTTGGTTTCTGTAAGTCTGTGTGTGTGTGTGTGTGTGTGTGTAAGTGTGTGTGTTTCTAGCCATCTGGTCAGTCATTGGCAGCACTGCTGCTTTCAGTGATATACGGCCTCAGGAGGGTAAATAAACACTCCTCACAGCCACAAGTAGGGTGGCCCCCTGTGTAATGTTATCTTTACAGTGTAAAACTGTTTAAAACAATGTTTAAATGACCAGAGTTTGATATTTCTAGCCCTGCTAAAGGTTTACATTTCAAGCACTTAATGTACTTTTAATTTGGGCTTTATTTGTTTAGTGTGTCCTCAGCAAATCACTGGTGACCTCCGCATGTTGAGGGGGTGAGCGAAGGTGTAACTGATGGCCTGACACATCTCTTCCCCCTCACTTGTTCACATTAACTCACTTCCCCTTTTCTTTCTTTCATTCGTTTTGTCTCTTTCTTTTCCTCTCTACTCCTCCCTTCATTTGCCACAGGTTGCTTAGATGTCAGCTAATGTAGCCAAGTCTCATATTACACATTGCAGTTACATTGTAGTCAAATTAAACACATTAATAATAAAACTTAGAGCTGTGCATGCATTTCTGTGCACTTATGACTGTATACTGTATTGGGTTTTAGCACAAAAATGCAAGATCACCTTCATAACATGTTGGAGTTATTGAATGGTCTTTCAACATGTTCGTATCTTTCAACAATGGCATCCTCTTTTCAAGAGTCTGAAAATCTCCAGTTTGAGCTCCAGTTTGGGGGATTGTCATGCTTTCAGATCAGTTGAAGAAGGAAAGAAACCAGAAAGAAAAGAAGGACATAAGAAAAGGTGAAGAAGAAAGAAAAACAAACAAAAAGAAAAGAAGGAGGAAAGAAGGAAAGTATAGGAAGACAAGATCAGCTCTGCTACAGACACTAGGAAATGATTTTCCAGCTTCAAAAGCCTCGTCCACCAGCCACCTCTCTCTCTGCTGATGACTTTGCATCCTTCTTTGCTAACAAGGTAAGGGCCATTAGTGGCCAATTCACAGAACCACAAAACAGCAGTGCATCTCCTCCAATTAAGGGATCGCATCACTTACTGCATTTCTCCCTCTCACTGAGCAAGATGTCTCCAGACTTCTGCTCTCGAGTCGTCCCACCACGTCCTCTGGATCTTATTCCCTCCACGTTCTTTTAAGCCATCTTACCCACAATCATGCCTGCAATCACGCACATGATAGATGCTCCTCTGGCTTTGGGTACACAATGTTTAAGCAGGCCAAAATGACCCCGTTGTTGAAAAAGCAAACCCGAAAATCCATCTCAAGTTGAAAACTACAGGCCGGTCTCACTACTACCCTTCCTGTCCAAGCTTCTAGAGCAGTTTTCACCCAAGTCTCATACTTCCTCTCTGAAAATAATCTACTTGATCTAACCCAGTCTGGATTCAAGAGTGGTCATTCCAGTGCACTGCTGTCAGTAACAGAAACCCAGATACAAATCCCAGTCATCAGGTCTCATCTTGCTGGACCTGTCGGCAGCCTTTGACATGGTGAACCACTAAATCCTCCTGTCCACGCTATCCGAACGAGGCATCTCTGGTACAGCACACCTGACAGAGCGGTCGTTCAAAGTGTCATGGCAAGGAGAAGAGTCCAAGCATCACTTTCCTTCCACTGGCATACCACAAGGATCTGTGCTTGGTCCCGGGCTCTTCTCAGTATACACCACCTCCCTTCGTCTGATTATCCAATCACACGGTTTTTCTTACCACTGCTATGCTGATGACACCATCTCTATCTACAAACAATGGAACTCCACCTTCTACTCAGTCTCTGTAAGACTGAACTCCTGGTGATCCCATCCAGTCCTTCTGTTCAGCACAATATTAGCATCCAGCTCAGATCCGCCTTGCTCTCACCAACAAAGTCTGCCCGAAATCTGGGCATCGTGATTGATGACCAACCAACTTTCACTGAGCATGTTACATCTGTTACGTGGTCATGTCACTTTGTATTATATAACACCAGAAAGATCAGGTCCTATCTGCCTGAGTATGCCGCTCAACTCCTCATACAGGCACTGGTCATCTCTCACCTTGACTACTGTAACGTCCTTGTGGAAGAGCTGCCAGCATGCAGAGTAAAACCTCTGCAAATGGTCCGCATTGCAGGAGCACGTCCGGTCTCCAACCAGCCAAAGACGGCTCATGTCACTCCACTTTTCGTTACCCTCCACTGGCTCCCTGTTACTGCTCGCATTAAGTTCAAGTCACTAATGCTCGCCTACAGAGTGGTCACCAGCACAGCACCCACCTACCTGATCTCCCTCATTCAGGTTTATGGGCCTTCTCGTTCACTACGATCTGCAAATGAACAACTTCATCCAAACTCTTCTCCCGTATGATCCCTCAGTGGTGGAATGAGTTGCCAAACTTGATTCAGTGAGCAGAATCGCTTTCTTGAAGACCTACTGTATATCTTCTGAGAGTACTTACTCACCTAATATGCTCTTTCTCCCTCTCTTTATCTCTTGATCCTTCTCTAGCTCGTTCTCAAATGACAGACAGACAGGAAATAGATGTCGTTTGTGCAGAATAGATTCACAACAGAAAATCATAGTATATACAATTACAATGACACAATGTAGATTGTAAAACAAAAGTGAAGAGGATGGATCCAGGAGGACAATTGAGCAGCTTCAGGTGTCGCCCACTGAGTAGGATCAAAAGCACTGCCAAATGAAGAAATGGAAATGTATAACCTTCCTGAAGGCAGGATTTTAGTTTTAGCTAGGTGTACCTAATACACTGGTAACTGAGTGTATATACTGATTACTTATCAGTTTCCTCAGAAAGCTGTTTTAAAAGTACATGACAGTTTGTGAAATCAAATTCCTCTCAGTTTGAGCTTTAACCAGATCTTCCACAGAGAAGAGCCAGGATGTGTGTGTGTGTGTGTGTGTGTGTGTGTGTGTTGTTGATGGTTTGTTTCCTCTACAGCAGATGCTGGTTAACTGTCTATCGGCAGTGAATAGCTGCAGGTCCATAATAACAGGCCTGTTTACGGTCCGATGTGGTCTCCCTGTCTGGTTCTAATGTACTTTTCAATGCATGCTAAAGTCCTGGATAGGAAGGAGGGGGAATGACGTGAGAAGAAGTGAGCAGAGTGGAGAGATCTGCTGCTGCTGTGTGTGTGTGTGTGTGTGTGTGTGTATTTCATTGCTGGATTTCATTTGGACATGGAGGTTCACTGGTTTCCCTCACTGACAGCAAAAGAAAACATTACACACCACACCATTTCACCTCATTCCTCCTGATGTTTCTGTGCTTATGTGTGAGTGTGTGACGACTGTGTGTGTGTGTGTGTGTGTGTGTGTGTGTGTGTGTGCGTGCATGCTGGCGTCTACCTGCAGAAGCGATGTTAGCATCCTGTAAGTAAATGCGTAAATATTTTTGTTTTTCTTTCCCTTGACTGTGTTTTTCTGGGTTCTTTTTATCCCTCACTTTCTGCTTGTGGTATGTGTGTGTGCATTAACAATTACTATAATTAAAGATTAATCTACTACTAGTAGTACTAGTAGTAGATTAATTACAGTGGAGAATGCCCGTTATAATTTACCACAGCCCAAGTGATGTTTTCATATGTACAAAGATATTCAGTTACTATCACATATGACAAAGAAAAGAACGAAATCCTCACATTTGAGATCCTGGAACCAGCAAACATTTGGCATTTTTAAAATGACGACTGACAATAAAACAATTATTTGATAAAAAAAAGTTGCTGATGCTTCCTGTTGGTTGACTAATTGATCAGTCGACTAATCTTTGCAGCTCTAGTGTGCGTGTATCTTTTCATTTGTTTGTGTATGTCTGTGCAGCCATATGTGCATGCATGTGTGTATTTACATCTCTTTGTGCCTTTGGACATGCCAGCCCTTCTATGTGTGTCTACAAGTAATTTTACTTTTGTCCACTTCCGTCAGTTTGAACTCATATTTCTGTGCCTTTGCGTTTGTATCTCTGTCCTCCCTCGCAGATGAGCGTGGGCCCCATCTGAGACGGCAGAGATATCACTTCAATGTCAGCTCTCTGGAACGAGACGGGCTCCTGGGGGCCGAACTACGCATCCTGAGGAAGCGCCTGTCTGACCCCCGCAGACCCTCAATGGGATCCACAGCTGCTGACGGAGGAGGAGGGGGTGGAGGAGGCTCATCCCCGTGCCTGAAGCTGTACACCTGCGCTTCAGGTAAACAACAGGCTTTTCTGCTCCAGACGAGGACGGTGGAGGATCTGCTTGCTGGAGGCGGATTTGGCAGCAAATGGGAAGTGTTTGACATATGGAAAGTCTTCAAGGGCTTCAAAAACCAGCAGAACCAGAACTCCCAGCAGCTGTGCTTTGAACTCGAGGCCCTGGAGCACAGAGGTGGTCGCCCCATGGACCTGCGCACTCTGGGGTTTGCCCGACCCGGCAGGACCAACAAGGAAAAGGCCTTTTTCCTGGCGTTTGGCAAAAGCAAGAAGCACGACCTTTTCTACAACGAGATCAAAGCGAGGTCAGGCCATGACAACAAAACCGTCTACGAGTACCTGTTCACACAGCGACGAATGCGCCGAGCTCCTGCTGCAAGGGGGGCTAAAAAAACACTGCAGCAGCAGCCGCCGCCACAGTCCCTCCCCCAGCATCAGGTGGTGAAGACGCAGACGAGGCCACGGTGTCACCGGAGACGACTCCACGTGAACTTCAAGGAGATGGGCTGGGACGACTGGATCATTGCGCCGCTGGACTACGAGGCCTTTCACTGCGACGGCGTCTGCGACTTCCCCATCCGCTCGCACCTCGAGCCGACCAACCACGCCATCATACAGACCCTGATGAACTCCATGGACCCGGAGTCGACGCCACCCACCTGCTGCGTCCCGACACGCCTCAGCCCAATCAGCATACTCTACATCGACTCTGCCAATAACGTCGTCTACAAGCAGTATGAGGACATGGTGGTGGAGTCGTGTGGCTGCAGGTAGCAAAGAAAGGCGAGACAGAGGAAGAAAAGACTGGATTTGTTTGTTAATATTATAATCAAACCTAAAATGGGAAGATCAACACTGAGAAAACCAGTTCTTATTTCAGCTAACTGTGATGAAACTCACTGCTATTCAACAGCCATTACTCTTCACACTCAAGTGGACTATCAGACTGCATACCACAGACTGTTACACACTGTTAAAGACTAAACAGAGAAAGATAAACTCATGGAGGTGATGCTCTTTAACACCCACTCACTAAAACTTGTGTGTAATGTTGATGTTGGTGGCGATGAGCAAGATGCATCCGAGAGAAGCCAAAAACAACCAGATAACAGACACTTTTTTAATTAAAAGTTTAGATTACGACGTACTGCTCTCATATTAGACTCAAACTGATTTTTACTGCTTTTGTTTTCTCTCTTCAGATTTGTATCTATGTCCTGATTGGTGTAAAAAGTTTGAAATGCTATTGAAACATTAGTGAACTATACTCAGAAATGCCCTTTTCCGGCACTTATCTGCCATTGTGCCTTTGCTCCATTCAAATGTACAATGAAGAGTAATTTGTGCTCCTTATCCAAGACTTTATTTGTGAAGCATGTAAAGAATTTCTGATGTATAAATACAGGCCAGTGATAAAGTGCTAATCTGACCTGCTCCGAATGTGGGGAAGTTGCATAAACTGCTCTTCAATAAAAAATGTCTAATTGACTGAGCTCCAAACTCCTATCAGTCTGAACCTCTGCACCCCCCCAGGCTCTGTAGACTAAACTATCAGAGGAATTTGTGAGATTTTTAGAAGTCAAATCACAATTTAACCCGAGAATAACTGTTTGATTTGGAACATCAGTGTTTCTGTGGTCGGCTTCACAAACTGCTGCAAGTTTAGCTGAAAGTTAGGTGTCAGGTGATGAAAATGAGTTCACAGGTATTAAAAGGGCATTTCTTTCTCAGTTACTGTCTGTTAGATAATTGCAACCAGGAACTTGGATGTGTTTCTAGAAACTTCTCAAACCACTCCTGCAGCATATTACACTGGTCTGCTGTACATTCATATGCTAATCTTCCAAAACACTAATATTTTCACCAAAATATATAGTTAAATACTGACTTTTTGGTCCCAATCCTCATGCATGACCATGTCAAGTTTGTTAGCAGGCATGTGGATTAAATTTTGCTCTCTCATTGGTCAGAAGAAGTGGCTGAATCTTGAATCGGGTGTCCTGTTTAATAAGTAAGTAACAGTTTGAGTGACATGGCTGGGAGCCAATCAGAAAGCTCTAATGGAAATTAAGACAAACAAGCAAAAGAAATGAGACAGAGATAGGACAGAGCAGTTCTGACCAGCGCACAGCAGTACATGGAGCCTTCAGATGCTATTTGTAGGGTCTTCATAGCTTGATTGCTTCTTTAGTTTCACGCCAAATTTTGTAGAAAACAAAATGAAATATTTGTGAAAATGGCTTCCAAAAATAATCCAAAATGTAGTATTAAAATATTCTGCCAAAACAGCAGAGGCACCTCTACAAGAGATTGGCAGCCTTGAACCTAACAATTACAACAAATGTGGATTTCTATCAGTGATTAAATAACAAGCAACCAACTTTTTGTATTATTTTACAGTTTATTCCCTTTACAAAAAGGTTATTTATCCATATTTTCTCACTATCAGCAACTTCAGTGTTCCTTTTCACAGTAAAATAAATGCGCCAAAATAGACCTCCGGTATTTCCTGTTGCCCCCTGAACTCTCAATAACCACACTGGGCTCACAGAGAAGCTAAAACTACCCCCCACACTGTCCAAAACGGGTGTGCAAAAAGTCTGTTTGTTCTCCTACCTGTTTTTTTCATCTGGTTACATATAATTTGTGTTTTTGGAATATACTGCTGCAGAAGTACAGCGTATTTTTCAGTATATTTACCAAAGCACACAGTAAGCATAGAGATGGAGACCAAAGAAGTGAATTATGCTGCAGGAGTGGTGTGATAAGTTTTTATGTATGTATGTTTTGGGGTTTTTTAACATAAAATTAGGTAGAGAACTCTTTCAGCCCAGAAACCAAACACTAAACGTAGTTTTGCCCTGTTTGAAACATACCATTACACTCCTAAAGTCATGACCCATCAGACTCAACCTCTCGGCCCGTTTTGTAGAGACAATTACAGCTTTATTGTTGCTATGTAACACATACAACAGCAGCAACACTTCCCTGCCTGCGTTTCATACGGTCAGCAGCGAGCGCACCTGTCTGCCTTCCCCTTGTAAAGCTCCTCAACCATTGGATGAAGCCATCTGTGCCGAGCGAATGGCTTGTTTCTCTTGGAGACGGAGTGATGTAAGCATTTCCTTTAATCAAAGCTGAGGCATGCCAGTGTTATTGCCCCCTCTCTCAAAACCTGAGCTGACAAGGCAAAAGGTGGGGAGAGGCTGAGCAGGACTGGAGTTAAAAACAACTTTAAAGAATTTAGCTGCGAGCTTGCAGCTCCAAACCAGGAATCTTGGATTAGAAATTACAAACTGCAGACCATTTTTACAGTTAGCGTCTGGATAGATGTATTAAGACAGACTTTGACGACAGGAGCTTGGGAATATCAGCACTGTTCAGTTTGTGTTGTAATCACAGAGCAGCTCATTTGTGCTCAGGATACAAGTTGAGTTTGGAAAGCACTTGTTGCAACAGTCCAGGAGGTGATGTGTCATGCAGCAGCTGCGGAGCCCCCTTTTTTCTCATTAACACATAATAAAAACTACGTATTTTAACTCATGCTGCCGCTGCAGTTTCCATTATCACTTCTAGAGATGTAAACTTCAAATTGATATTTTGTTTATGGTGAATTAAACGAATAATATGTTTGTTCAAAGGCGGTGATTTATAGCACGTGTGATTTGTGTGTTGGTTAACAATCAGCCCATTCTCTTCAGATGCGGGAAGGAACTCATTCACTCAAAAGACTTGACAGACCTAAATTTAGCTGCGTAGCAAATGCCAGTTACAGATAAGAGGCGTTCACAGGGTTCGTTTTTCCCAGCAAGAGACCCACTATAAAAATCCAAGGCCTAACCCAGGGGTGAATATCCATGTAAACACACGAGATATACCATGTAGATACAGCACATTTGTAACTTTTGGTTGTTTAGCATTTTAGCATGTTAACATTCGCTAATTACCACACTGTCCAGCTGAGGCTGATGGGAATGTCTGTAGTTCTGCAGGTATTTGGTCATAAACCAAAGTGTTGGACACATTAACATGTTGACCTGATGGTGGCGCTAGATGAAGAGTCAGAGGATCACCAAAGTTATTACAGTTCATCCTGAGACTGAGGAACATGTCTGAACCAAATTTAATGGCAATTATTGAGATATTTACACCAGCATTGCAAAAAAAAATCTAGCGCTGCCATATAAACCCAAAGTGTTTCCTTAAAAATACTCAAAAACAAAAAGCTGCAAACGCCTTCAAGATGAGCTGCGATCATGATTTTCATTTACTTTACATTTCTCTCTGTTTAATTTTGACAATCTTTGTCAAAATCCTTCAAAAAGCCAAGTTCCGGTCACAGACAATCCTGAAGTCACCATCAAGACAAGCCGGTCCCACAAATCAAGCTTCATCACGGCTACTGCAGCCCCGTGAGCAGAGCTGTAGCAAGCTGAAGGAGGTATTGAGTGTTGTTAAATGGACATTGGGAAACAGTATTCCCCACAGAGAGAGCATCTGGCTTTAATTATCACACATTTCCACACATTAGCCCATCTGAGATACAGGCACTGGATTATACAAACAGCTGATTTAAATCTCCATGTATGATTTATGGTGACTGATATTTTCTATGATTTATGACGGTGTAAAAGTGTGTTGGCTTGACAGGAAATGAAACATAATTGGGAAATTGACTTCACGGTATGCTTTCTTGTATGTTTTTCAATCTTATCACGGAATGGGATTGTTTAAGGAGAAACACAATGGCCTGGAAGCTCGGCTCTTGTTGGGTTTAATATTACTGCTCTTAGAGTGAAAACCTCATATCTTCAGTTTTACATTTTTCTAAGTTCTCACTCAACATTTACATAATTGTTTTTGTAAAGATCTTATGCACATATGCCTTAAAACACTTTTAAAACACAGTTATTGCTTCCTAAATTAACAATAAGATCAGTTTAAAAAAGAAAGATCTTTTATATTCTTCTAATAAAAAACCTATGGAACAAAAGTTAACTGTTAAAGAAACACTATGTCCTCCTGACTTGTCAAGTCCTCCAAATTAAATACACATTCGGGAAAGATCATGGTTTGTGTTAATAACAGTAGTTATAGTAATAGTTTTGGGAAGGGTGCTTATTCGCTTTCTTGCCAAGAGTAGAGAGGGTCGATACCAGTCTCATATGAAGCTACCATGATCAGGCAGTTAGCTTAGCACAAAGGAAATGAGGGGGAAACAGCTAGCCTGGCTCGCTCTGTAGAAAGAAGTAGTATTTCTATGCCAGGCGCTGGTTGCCTATATAGTCCGGCACATAACCCACAAACCACAAGTTATGGGTTAAACAAACAAGATATAGCGTGTAAATCAGTGAACTTTAGAAGTGCTGGTAGGTGGATTTTGTTTCCTTTGGTCAGAGCCAGGCTAGCAGTTTCCCCGTTTCTGTCAGGGTGTAGGATGTGAAGTGGCAGGAGAAGGACCCAAATGCAGACAGAGGAGGCTCAAATCAAATTCGAAGATTTATTTAGGCTCTTACTTGGTGATACAAGTAGGCAGGCAAAAGTAAGTCCAGGCACGAAGAATCACAGGAGCACTAGAAATAAATACAACACAGGAACAACACACAGAACACATCTGGACACATGACAATAACCCGACAGAGAACAAAGGAAAAGGACAGGCATAAGTAGGGAAAGGCTAACGAGGGGAATCAGGCACAGGTGAGTAACAGGGAACAGGTGAACACAGTGGAAACAGGAACACAGTGGAAACAGGATACACGACTTCAAAATAAAACCGGAAACTAAACACAGACATAAACAAGACAAGACAAAGTCCATGGATCCTGACAGTTTCCAGTCTTTGTGCTAAGCTAAGCTAACCTGCTGTTGGCTGTGGCGGCATATTTACCGTACAGACATGAAGAGTTGTATCAATCTAACTCTCTGCAAGAAAGTGAATAACTGTACTTCCCAAAATGCGGAACAGTTCCTTTAAGGTTTGGGAAACATTGGGTTGAAATAACGCACAAACTTCACTTTAAGGTTGAGGTTAGGACGATCAAGGACATGTAAGGAGAAATTAACGCTGACTGTTGGTAGTAAACGGGAGGCGAACAACTCCCGTGTTAAAGATCAACGTTTTGTTGACCGATCCATCCTCCTCAACCTCCGTCCTCCGCAGACTTTGTGGCTCTACAACATCACACTATTTCCTCCTTTGCTCCCGACGGATGGAAGTCTTAATTCCTACAGCCGCTTGTTTTGGTGCATTTGCTGATGCTGTCGTTCCTTTTGGGAAAACAGTCTCCCTCTATCACCAACAACAGCAACTGATCTCTGCCACAGAACAAGTAAACCAGCTACTTAGAGCGGCGACCCAATAGAAACATCTCAAGAAGGCAGAATACATCACAAAGTTCAACAATAGTGCTTTCTCATTTGTTTCTTTAGGTTTTTTTGGCCCATGGCAGTTGATCCGCTGAAGCAGCGTCCTCCAGGTTTGAAAGGATTTTGTGATATCGATCAAGAACGATGAAGTTGTACCTTGAAGTCATTGTTTGGATGAATGGTTTTAGAGGCAATGAACGAAGAACCCTAAAGTACTTTTCCTCTCAAAATGGACATTATGGAAACGGACTCTCCATATTATTCCATAATGCAGCTCTACTGGCCCCGTGCCACGGCCGTCCCCCACCCGGCCTTTGGCCCACAGAGCCCATAATCAGATTACGTTGTAGTGAACTCTGCGGTTCGCCTTCTCAAGCCCAGAAATCTGTAGTAAAGCAGAAACATGGATTGTTTACGGGTTTCGGGTTTCCTTGTCGCTGTTTGTGGCCGGGAATTGTGGCAAAGTGTCAGGCCGAATCCAAGTGAACAGGATCAAGAACCCGGTTGAAGAGGGCTATTGTGTTTCCCCGCTCAGATGTAATCAGAAACATATGCCCTCCATCTTCAACGCTGAAAAGGGAGGCTTGTTTAACAGGGCTTAACTTCATTGAATACAACTTTAATGGTCGCCCCTATTACACGATTTAACAATGATGTTTCGGGAAGGCTTGCAAAAGCATTTGTGTGTGTGTGTGTGTGTGTGTGTCCCATGAGAGGACTGTACACACCCGGAAGGCTTGTGTTCCCACTGAGAGCTCCAGACCTGAACAACTTTGTCCAAGGTTAGTGTTCCACATCTCCGTCACACACACCTCCAATTTTATGGAGTGCCGCATTTTGATAATTACATGTTTTCTTCCACTTTATCTGTAATCTGATTATTTTTCAGTTAAGCAAGTAACTAAGGTCGGGATTATCATCTTTCTAATCAAGTTTTTAACTGCAAGACAACAAAGTCCTGAGAGAAGTACAATAGATTTCTGATTTACACTTGTAAAAGTGTGTAAGTATTATCATCAAAATGTACTTAAAGTATCAAAAGTAAAAGTACTCATGTCAAGTGTTTTCCTGTTATAGCTGATGTCTCTGGATTAATGTTCCTGCTGCGTTAATGTGTGTGTTGCATTTTACTGCCGTAGATGTTTCAGGTTGAGCTCATTTGAGCTCCTTTATATCCTGTTGGCTAGTTTAATTTACAGCAATGCATCATGGTCTATAAGATCATCATGTGTTTGTAGTGTCGCTGTCCTGTGAGAACCACGTATCTCTAAAATTCCACTTTTCAAAAGCTCAGAAAAACAGCGCTGTTTTCAGCTTTGTGACGATGCATTTTCCAGCTGATCCGCAGGGCAGAGCGGACGAGCCGAGCACTTCTTCGCCTTGTTCTCCGGCGGGCTGGACCCAGACCCGGACCCAGCTCCGGGCCCGGTGGCAGCCCACCCTACGCACTACCCGGCCTGTCCGCTGGCTGGTGCCCAATTAAAAAACAACTCTCTAAACAGTTTGTTGCACATGAGACCGCCACGATATGTCAGGATTCCTTGTCATGTGCTGTGGCTTATATAAGACATATTTACATTCTTCCACAGAGATTAAAAGACGTTTTGTGTCATTGCTTTTCATTTAATTAAGTGCAGCAGATTACCAGATGATTAGCAGTTTTATAGTCTGATAATACCAATAATCCCATGATATGTGTCCATCCACCCTGCGACCTCTGGATCCTGCTTTCTGCTTCTCCTTCCAAACCTCTTTCGCCGGGTTTTTATTGCTATCAGATCTGGCTTGGCTGAGCTGACCGGTGTTTAACTTTTTAGTAAATGCGGTCGTGGTTTTCCTTGACAGATGTTCGGGAGGAATTTTATCATGTGGCTGCGCCAATTGCTGCTAAAAGAAAAACAGAGCCGTTTTATCTGGCAAGGCGTGTATGACACCTACGTTCACAGCTGTGTATGTCTTTCCCAGCATGCATGTGGGTGTGTATATGTGTGTGTGTGTGTGTAAATGGTTTTCATTTGCATATTATCTCTGAACTTATACGATTTCTTTTCATAAAAATGTGATTGCAAGTACGATTTGTTTGCACTTACATGATTATGTGTGTTAAGTGTGTGTGTGTGTTTGTGTGTGTGTGTGTGCACTTGAACAGGGTGGGTTTTTAAAGCACACAGACCAGGTTACAGTCTAAATGTGCAGCCCAGAAGGGGGGTATTTTTCTTCAGAGTTCAACATGTCCGAGGCTTGGCAGAAGAGCAGCTGAGCACATTTTCAGTCCAGTTTTAACCTCCAACTTTTTTATCATGAGTTAGTGTCGCGCTGCTGCTTCACCCTCCTCCTCCCCCTCCTCCTCCTCCAGGAATTGCTCGAAAAAAGCCACAATTTCTGTTCTGCTGTGAAAACATAGCTCTCTTTTCAGCGCAAACCCCGGCCTGGAAAGCTTTTGATTGAGGCGTACATGTTTCGTGTTAAGATACAGTAGGTCTATTCATTTCTATTCACTTGCTGAGTGTAAGAGCAGAAGCGCACCACAGTATGTTGTTACCTTTGAGGAAGAGGCTTGTTTCCATGACAGTGTCAACAGCTGCATCTTGATCCTTTTTCCTTCTGGTGTCAGTACATTCATTTACATTTACGTCTCCTCTGTATTTGAAGTTAAGTTTGAGTGGTAAGTCAACACTAACTGTTGTAACTAGTTAGTTTCCCACCAGCTCTACTCACACTACAACTTAGCAAAGTCGACCACAATCAAAACAATGACTACGTTTACATGCACACACATTTTCCACTATTATCCTGACAATAGGTTGTATTTGATCCGGGTCATGTAAACAGCATATCCCGTTTGGATATTCCAAATTAGGCCTTATTACTCCGAATGTATTATTTTCTGATTCAGACATGTTAGATATGTCGATTTTGTTCAGGTTTTAGGAGCATCCTTTGGACGTGTATACAGCTCATTCAACCAGCCAACAGTGTGCAGGGCTGCAGGGGCAGAGATGTGCAGAAGAAAAGAAAAGGAGAAACACAGCTACTGTTAAACATGATGAAAGACTTGGAGATCAACATGTTTTTCAACCTTTTCAAGAAGGTGGTTGAAGGAATGAAAGAGGGAGTTCACACGGTCCAACAAGGCTGCATGTAAACGGGAACATTAGTGGAAGATTCATCTTCATCAGCAACATGGAAACAGCTCAGCAGGAATATTGTCATTTTCGGAATAAGAGCAGAATAAGAGAAACCTACAAAAAACACCAAGAGTCTGCAGCCATGCTAGCAGCTCTGTGAGGCTGTACATGCTAACATGCTGATGTTTTGTTCACCATCTTAGTTTAGCATGTTAGCATGCTAACATTAGCAAATTACTACTAAAAACAAAGTACAGCTGAGGCTGATGGGAGTGTCATTCGTTTTGCAGCTATTTGGTCATAACTTGAAACAACAACTTGAAATTTCGACCTGATGGTGGCGCTAGAGGAACAGTCAGAAACTCACCAAAGTCAGTAGGATTCATCCTCTTGGGAACATGAACATCAGCACAAAATTGCATGTCAATCCATCGAATAGTTGTTGAAACATTTCAGTCTGGACCTAAAGTGGTGGACCGACCGGCTGAGCGACAGACCAGGTGGCTAAAAAGAGTAAAATATATAACATCAACAGCTACTTAGAATCTTTCTTTCTTTCTTGTTTTCCATCCTTCCTGCTGTAATAACTTTCCTTTTTACATTCTTGAACCGACCTGATTAGATAAAATCAGAAACAGATTCAGGACTTTCACCCGACTGTGAAACTGTAAACTCTTCTCTGTTTTAAGCACTTTCACTTCAGATACTTAAGCTCATGTTACAAGTAAAATCAGCAGGACTTTTATTTACAGTGAATTTTTAAATGTACTTAATTTTACTTACGGTAAATGAAGGATATGATGTTTTTTTTCCATCACTGCTTTTTATGTTTTACGAGCCAAAAAACTAAAATTTTAACCTATAAACTATCTCTGAAGGATAGGATGCCTTTCTCTCTGTCTCCTTCACTCTCACCCTCTCATACAGGCTTTCATGGCCACACACAGAGCCTGATAGATACTGGACACACACACACACACTCTCACTCTGTGAACCATTATCATTACCAGGTGTTGAAAAGCAGAGATATCATTGCTAGTGATTCATCAATCACCATGGCTCCCCTCACACCTCCATCTTTTTTTTTTTTTAAAGATGTAAAACATTTCGACCACCTGTGCGCTTTGGCTCAATGTGGCCCAAACTAATTTTTCACTTTTCCAAAAATGTCAGGGAAAAGATGAATATTAGGATATTAGTTTTTGTCACAGCAGGTTTTAACTTTCTGTGTCAAAGGTCATGACACAACTTTTAAAGCCATGAGATGTATGAAGTGTTATTATATACTACTGTATGCTATGCAGTGGTGGAAAGTAACAAAGTACACTTACTCAAGTACTTCAGTACAATTTTGAGGTACTTTACTTTGAGTATTTTCATTTTCAGTTTCATTTTCATTTACTCCACTACATTAATGTAATACCTTTAGTTACTTTGCAGATTCAGAACAACAATACAAAATATAAACAACAAATAAATTATATATATATGTATTATTATGGATAAAGACTTTATTGATCTACACTGCAGCATTTAAAGTAAATAAGTCCCACCTTTACCAGCTCAACATTAAAGTGATAATATAATGCCTCAATAATTAAAATTCAATAATGTTATTCTAAAATGAGCGGGTTATTTATTATTTTCATATTCAAGCTTTGAGTTGAAGTCTATGTATGTGTTTTATTTATGTTTTTCTATGTTTCGCTGTAAAGCACATTGAGTTTACCTGTTTATGAAATGTGTTATACAAATACAACTGACTACTAAAAACCTTCTGCACCATATTTGCCTGAAAATGCGAGTGTGTGTTGTCAAAGGTGAGAATGTAACCTGAAGCAAGTACAGGAAACGACCGTGTTAAGGCACCACAACATTTTATGGGTAAGAGGAAACAGATTGTGACATCTGATACCCGGCCGTTACTTATGAATGGAAAAATCTGCCGCAACAAAGTGAACAAGAGAGCAAACTTGTAACGAGGGTGAGGGAGAGTGGCAACAAGGGAAGCACCCAAAGGCAGACAGTCGAGGCAGCGGGATGATTTCAGTGGTTTATTGTTGAAGATGGGCAGGCAGACAGACAGGTGCAGGTACGGGCAGGCAGTCAAGGCCAGGTAACTGCAGAGCAGATGAGGGAAGTGGGAACAGGTGTGTAGATGGGTGGGGCAGTCAGGTGATGGGGAAAGGAGGGAAGGTCCGAGGGCATCTGGTGGATGAGTGGAAAATGGCATTGAAGGGGAAAATGGCTGTAGAGGAGGGACAGAGACGGACTGTGCTGGTTTTCTGACAGACTGTATCTACATTTGTGCCGCCTCTCCTCCCCACGCTGACCTGCCAGCCGAGTGACACAAATTGTCACAAATGTCCCACAACATCTTCTCAGAGTCACAACTCAGCACACAGACATCAGACACACTTTGCACCATTTAGCCAAAGCTCACTGATTAGCACGTTATATCTCGTTTTTTTTATTTGTGCAGGACTGTTTCTTGGTTGGGATCCAGCAACCAGCGATGACTCCAGGTTACAGGTTACTTTTGGACAGAGCCAGGCTAGCAGTTTCCTCCTGTTTCCAGCATTTATGCTAAGCTAAGCTAACCAGCTGCTGGCTGCAGCTTCATATTTAGCGTACAGACATGTGAGTGGTATCAGTCAGAACATCGGACTCTTGCTTTCTTACCAGAACTCGTCGGTCCGGAGGAAGAAAAGCAGATTTGATTTCCTCAGCATCTTGATGATAAAGTAAATTAGTTCCATTTTATTTTCTATATCCATTTTTACTGGGAACTGTGCAACATTTTGTTTAGTGAGACAAAAACAGACATTGATTTTGTAAGTAAGTATAGACAATGCACAAAGACTGACAGGCAAATTCACAGCTGCTAAACCTTCACAAATAAGACAAAAAGAAACCGTGTGATTCTCAGAAATGCACCCCGAACTGTGCTGCCAAGCTAATAGTGTGTCGGTGCTCCGGTTCTATTTGCATGTATTTAAATTAAGCAGAATATTCATATATTTGGTGCAAAATTGGCTCCTTTCTATGCAAATGAGCCTCGTTGCAAAAAAACCCCAATTCCCAAACAGCAGCGCTAAAAGCCACACAGTTAGCTAATAAAGTTATTAGCGTCTTCAGAAAGTTGGTGCTAACTGAAGTGCATTTATAAGTTTCCGGTGATCGTGGCAGCAGTGATTGTAGCCAGGCGAAGGCGCCGGCATGCCAGGCGTGCTCGTGAGCGGATATTTGGAAGGAGAATATCACTTTCTGATTGTAGCTCGCCGTCTGAAAATTTCACCATTTATACTTTGCCGCATTAGATAATTGCAATCAGACGCAAAACTTCATGGACGTGTTTGCGCTGTCAGCGCAACATCTTCTGTGAATGGGACCTTGAGACGGGGCAGACAGCAGTTGCAATCCATTCTTTGTGAATTTTGCCGTGACTTGGCTGTTCCCACATGACACATTTCATTAGTTAGTTGGGGAAAGTCTTCATTGCTTCAGTTCATTTGAAATATGTCACATAAAAGGTGTAAGTATATAGAAGCACATAAGATGTTTTTATTCCTTTTGGTTTTGTAAAGATGCACGTCATATGTCCTTTTAGAGCTGCTGCGGTGTCTCTGCACTGCACTTTCCAAAGACATCCTGTTAATCAATCAGTGGGCTGTAAATCACTTTTCGGAAACACAGAGAAGCGAAACAGACATTTATTTGTATGAAAATGTTACAGATAATTACTTATGCCACTTCGCCACCGCGTCTGTCTGTGCTGCGCTACGGTTGACTGGTCTATTTATAATAGTCAGCATATAGAGAGAAAGGAGGAAGACGGGCCCAGACTCAGACGGCGTCCACACACACACACACACACACACACAAGCTGTTTTCATTCAGAAAGTTAGCATGTCGAGCCCCCCCCCCGAGTACGAGGGCAGAGAGAAAACACGGGTGGTACGAATTCTTTAACAGTCTCCAGTCGCTGCATTTGGCCGACGCTCTTCTCCATCAAGGCATTCCAGGAGAGACAGATAATTTGTCTGTTTCCTCCTATTTGCATCCTGAACCGCCACACTGCTGCTCTGTGTGTGTGTGTGTGTGTGTGTGTGTGTGTCGGCGCACATGCTTAAGAGATAGAAAGTGTGAGTGTTACATGTGCAGGAGAAAGTATGTGAGGGCATATTCACATATTTAGTTTTTTTGTGCGTGTTCATGTGTCCATGCACGTGTGTGTGTGTGTGTGTGTGTGTAAGAGAGAGAGCAACAACAGAGTAATACAGTGCTCGCTCTGTCACCGCCAGACACATTAGTGGAGATGTTTCAGACTCTGCTATAAATCTGGGATTCCCATCTGTGTGGAGCAACGAGGTGGGGTCTGTGTGTGTGTGTGTGTGTGAGTAAACAGCAACTGTGTGTGTATACGTGTTAAAGTTTTTGCAAGTCTCTTTACAAGTATCCCTACATGTGTATGTTTTAGTTTACGTACATGCTAAGATATGCTATATGTTTCTGTGCACAACGGTGTGTGTGTGTGTGTGTGTGTGTGTGTGTGTGTCATCATCTGGCTCTTGTGTGTCCATGTGTGTGGGAGAAAGGGCTATTTAAGCAGCATTACTCTGCTCGTGAGCTGCCAAGTACCTGTCGCCTCGACTTCGCCTTCCCTCTTTGTCTTCCTCAATGTGGCCAGCACCTGCAGAAACAGTGCAGACACACACACACACACCCCTACTAAAAGATGCACAAAGAAACATGCTCTCAGGTGTCGTCTACACCGGATACAATGCGCCCACATTTTGAGAGACTCTTTCCTTTTGCCCATCACACTGTCTAACAGTCTGCCTGGTGTCTTTTTACATTTAATGTCCTTTTTTTTGTCTTTATGCATTAATGTCACACTGTGTGCTCACACACAGATTTTAATTTACACTGACAAAGGACTCGTGCATGTAGTGGATGCTCACAATAACAGTAAATTAAAGGATGAGGCTGACATTCTATATTTTCTTATTTGTACTTCCCTACCCTGCCTGTTGTACTTCAGCCCTAAACCCATTCATATTTACTGAAGTGTCGCTAATATATAAAGTTTCATTATTTTTAAAAGGCTCAGTCATTTCCTAAAACAGCTGCCCACTGTAGTTTTTAACAAATGTTACTGAAACAGGAGGAAATAGTGCATTTGTTGGGGACTATTTTCAGCGGCGGATGAATCCACATTTGGTGCTCTAGTGAGTATTTGGGGCAGCAGGACAGTGTGTGGGATCTCATTCTTATCCCCTGTTCTGTCACTCTCCATTGCCTCACTAAACTAAAGTTAAAGCAAGCAGTTCAAACAGCTCTGAAACACCGACTGTCCATCCGTCAGCGAAGGTGGAGACTCGGGGGAAGTGAAGTCACGGTCACTGCTTTCAATTTCTACGGGAGAGTAACATGCTTCAGGTGTGCACGTATAATGCAAGCAGTTACTGGGCGTTACAGAGTTAAAATTGTGGTTCTATGAATTCTGGGTGGCTGAAAGGTGTTGGTTTAGACATGGGAACAGATAAAGGAACACTGGAGCAACGATCTGCAACGGTGGACCCAGACCGGCTGACGTACGTTGACCCGTTCAGATCGACCACCAATGAGGATTCAACCTGCCTCACTGCATCCATCTGAATCAGTTCATAGACAGTCTCTCCTAGCAAACTGAACAGTTATCATCAGTTATCATGTTTGAAATCTTGGTTGAGAGGACAAATGTTACTGTCCAGAACAGAAGTAGGCACCTTTTTAGCTTTGAACATGGACAAAAACATCCAGAAACATGTTTCGGATTTTCAGAAAGACCAAAGAAAGAAACACTTTATGATTCAATCCACAGAGTTATAAATGAACTCTGGAACAGAGGCTAGCTTGGAAAGGGAGCAGGACTTCAGCTCATGTCTTCATCTGCCATCAGATACTGCACATATATATATACACACACACACACATACATATATATATTAAGTAACATACACAGTATACTTTATGCACTGATTGATGGATTTTATTTATGGATTATCAGACACAGGAAAAACTAAGTCCAAAGGATAACAAACACTTATTTCCAACATGGACCCAAGATGTTAGAAGATCAGAGATCAGCTATAGCACTAAACAAAAACCACACTATCCTCACAGAGAGTCACACTACCGAACCCGGTACACACAGACTATCTGGTAATCTGCCGCATGGCCCACTGGCCTCATCCACATCTCCTCTCCCAGCTTGTGTACACCTCCCCCTAATGAGCAAGTGGAGACCAGCCGTGTGCAATCACCTGCTGCAGGAGGAGGGGAAAGTACCTGGGGACAGAGAGAGAGAGAGAAAGACACACAAACAAGACACACATGGCCCTCGGGCCGTAACAGACAAGAAAACACAAAGAAACACAAAAGACGTTCAACATAAAAACTAAAGAGTACAATCCTGAAATCCAAAAGAAATCACCACAATTTAAGAAATAAAAAATAACTCCCACATCTTCAGCTTTTGTTTACATGCAGTTTGTTAAACCCACTTGTTAAACTTCAGGATGCTCGAGTCTTTTTCTGTCAAATATCCCATGAATGCAGAGCTGTACAGCAGCCAGCTTGGACACCCTCAGCAGCACGACGCACAATTAGATACACAAACACAGACTATACACACCCACACAGAGCCAGCTCTGGACACATCTGAACGCCGCTCTCCCACTCTTAGCCTCTTCTTAAACACTGTTATTCCAATGTTGAACCATGTGGAGCTGGCGCGCTACAATAAACGCAATAAAACCACATAAATGGCAAAATAAATATCGCCACAGGGTGGCCTGCAAATATTATGAGAAACTGGTTTTCACTGACAACGGGAGGAGAGGGAAGGCGTGTGTGTGTGTGTGTTACATGCACACTCACATCAATGTCTTACTTATATCCAGAGGACTGTCTGTATGTGTATAAAGGTATTAATGTGTTTTTTTAAGGTACTTCATTTGTGTGTTTTTGTATTTATGTTTTTATGCCTCTCTACATGTTTAAATTCATCTACAGTTTATAACTGAGTGTGTTTATGATTGTCTACCTGTGTGTGTGTATTTGAATTTCAACAGATCTCTGACTTTATTATTCATTAATAACTTATCTATTGTGCTTATTTTAAAAATATCACTGTTTGAAATTACAAATTACAAACAACAAACCCACAGTGACAATGCTAACATGTTGATGTTTAGCTGTATAATGTTCAACATCTTAGTTTCATGTGTTAGCATGCTAACATTTGCTAATTAGCAGTAACCACAAAGTACAGACGAAGCTAATGGGAATGTCATTAGTTTGGCCGGTATTTGGTCATAAACCAAAGTATTTACATTCAAATGTTGACCTGATGATGGCGCTAGATGATTACCAAATTTATTACAATTGATCCTGAGGGGAACATGAATCCCAATAGACAATCCATTCAATAGCTGTTGGGATATTTCACTAAATAACACAATGTCAACCTGCTGTTGGTGCTAGATCTAAAGTCAGGGGGTCACTAAAGTCATCCTCTGGGAACCATGAATATCTGTACAAATGTGCCAATCCGTCCAGTAGATGTTGAGATATTTCAGAGGATCAGTGAAAACTTTGACC
This sequence comes from Maccullochella peelii, assembly GCA_002120245.1. NCBI lineage: Eukaryota > Metazoa > Chordata > Actinopteri > Centrarchiformes > Percichthyidae > Maccullochella > Maccullochella peelii. The sequence continues at coordinate 31,666 of LKNJ01004378.1, forward strand.
TGCTGGTGGTGCTAGAGGAAAACTCAGAGGATCACCAAAGTCATTAAAATGTATCCGCTGAGGATCTTGAATATCTGCAGCTAATTTCACAGCAAACAAGTTGTTGAGCTAGTTTACTCTGAACCTCAAAAGTCAACCTCATGGTGGTGTTAGAGGAAAAGTCGCAAAAGTCAGTAGTATTCATCCTCTGGGGACCATGAATGTCTGTACAAAGTGTCATGACAATCCATCCAAAAGTTTTTGAGATATTTTGAGATAGGAGGACTCCTCGTGTGTCTTGGCACTAAAAGTTTTCAGCTCAGTTTCCTCTTGAGACCTTTTCACAAACCTGCTGAGGGCAAGTTACTAAGCAGGTGAGAGAACTCCTGAGATGACTGCCTCCCTACAGTGATTGGCTGACAGGTGACCGGTCCGTGACAGTGAATGTGAAATAAAATCAACTTGCCGTTTTTACATTTCGGTTTTTGTGCGAATCAAACAAACAACATATAACGCGTTAATTAGTTTCCGGCCTTTATGCTAAGCTAAGCTAAACGTCTACTCACTGTACTTTCATATTTAGCATTAGAGTGCAACTCGGGCCGCATATTTTTGTGCGAACCTGACGCAGTTAATGTAAGCTGAAGCAAATCGAAATGCCTCCATACCGTCGATTTCCCTTTGACGTCCTCCATCCTTAGCCAGGCTACATGAATATTGTCTGTATTGTCACGTAAATAACAAAACCCCAGCACTGAACAGGAAGCACCATGTCAAGTATGACATTACTGAACCCAGCCCGAATTATCCACCCTCTAATTAGCATACAGACATAAGTATCAATCTTCTCGCCTAACTCTCACCAACTGTATGTCACGGTTTTGGTCCCTGGGTGCTCTTATTTTGAAGTTCTGTCTTGTGTTC
>LKNJ01004379.1:0-32516 GCA_002120245.1 Maccullochella peelii
CTATTTAAACTTTAAACAGGTCACAAGATGTTCAGCTATTAGACTAACTAGAAAAATTGCATTTCCTGCAGAAAATGCGTGGGAATGCTGAAAGCTGAAATTTATTTGCACGCATTTTCTGCAGGAAATACAATTTTTCTAGTTTAATTTAATCTTTTAGTTTAAATGATTGATGTTTCCCAGTCTCAGCACAACCTTGGTTTGACATCACGATAGGGAGCCAGTAGTGGCATGCTCCCCCGTAAACCTATTTTCCATGCAATTAAATGTCTTTTTGGAACAAGGTAATGAATTTTGCTCTCTATAAGAAAAATCTAGATGATAGGTGGTAAAAGGTCTTATCAGTTCAGAAGATTCAGACAGATGTGTGATGAGAAATCTGGCCCCTGAAGACGAGATAGGAACACAACAACGTAACTGTCCAAGATATTAAATTCAGGTCAATAGACAGACAAGAAAAAAAACTTGAAATTGAAATGGAAACAAGTCTTCTCATTCCTGCCTAGTGTGGCTTGTTGGGTTTCACTAGAAATTAGAGCAAAGCTGGACTGTTTAGATGCCTTTGAGGGTGATACCCTTTAATTTGATTTTTCATTTGACAAACAGAAAGTTAAAAAAAGAATTCATGCCAGAAAAATAACAAGCCTGAAGGAAATGGAACCTCTAATTGAACAGGCTTTACACGTTTTTGCTTGGTCTTTGGTTTTGCTTTCACACCAATTTATTTTGTGATTTTTAAAAATACTGGGCCTTAAAAGTGTGTAAGGTGCCCCAGTCAGTCTCGTTGGCTCTGAGAAATGGTCCTGAATTTAATTATTTTTATGTGGAAATTGTAGTTACTGGTAAAGTTATTTTTAAACATTTTTCCAGGTTTTGTGTTAATGTTCGTGATCGCAAATCCTACCGCCAATTTCTGGGTCTGTTTTGCATTACTGGAAACTTTAACCTAGAATAAAACAAATGAACAGCAACACAGGTGTCCATTTTAGAACATGTAAGGAGGTAGCTGAGGTCTGATGTCCAATTTAACCGTGCCAATGTTTTCTCTGTGGATTGAAGTTTATTGGTGGTTTAAGGAATGATGCCTTTCATCTGATGTCTGATCTGATCCATTTACCAGGGGCCCAGGGGCACAAATTACCTGTTGGCCCCTATTGACCTCCCCCAGCGCTCCCTCTCCTGGACTTTGTGTAAGCTCCTCCATGTACCCATCAAATACAATGCACACAGCAGACACCTGAAGGCAAGGCAGCAGAATTATGTTTTGTCTAAAGCTCCACAAACCGACCAGTTAGTTTGTGGTAATCTGATGAAACACACATTTATTTGGAATATGCAACATGTAAGCAAAGTATGAACTGAAATGAGTCAAGACCTCATGAGCAGCTACTGTAATAATGGTGGTGCAATCTGAATGATGACGTCACATGCCCTGACACACCACCTGCTGAATACTAACGACACACTATAACTGTAAACAGTAGTTTTAGTTCTGCTGCTCTCTGGTACACTACCATCAGAGCATTTACCAGACTGGAGGCAAAGTGAGCTTTCCTCTGCCAGAATTTTGGAACAGCGAACTCTGGTATAGAGACAGAGCACAACGCGTCACACTCTGAAAACTAGGCCCACCGGAGGGGAAAACAATCGGTCCTCTCCTGTGTGGGAGGGACTTAAAGGCGCTCTGTCTTTATTAGTCCCGTGCTTTTCAGTGTAATGCTGATACTGATGCTGAATGTCTATGTACTGCTTTTTTTTGGCTGTTGACATTTTAAAAACTATTATAGCATCTTTTGCTGACAGTGACAGGATGTATTGTACAAATCTGCCGACCTTATTGTGCATGTCAACATTTAAAGCATACTTATTTCTGCTGTTTTTCCCCCAGCTCAAGATGTACTACAGACATGCTCAGAGGTAGTATGCAGTTGGGTCACAGCTACAGCATCTCTTCAGCCCATGAAGTGTCCTGCATGCCATCATTGAGGGATACATACAGTTAGAGCTGCGTCCTTGTCTCTTCACCTCCACAGGGAGAGGTTTCATAGTGCCCAGAGATGACTGGCACAGAAGGACCACCTTCCTTACATACATCAGACTGGACGCTTTGTTGTAGTCATGGAAACAGTGAGGTGCACTGGCCTGCATTCATTTCCATTCAAGTGAAATGTTCAGTGAGCCAAACTCATCCAAATATGACTCAATTCAGCTCTCATTAAATCCCACGTTTTCATGTGTCAGATGATCTGCAGGAGACTCGGGGGAGCTAATTTTAGTTACTTTATATACTGTAAGGTAGTTTAATCTATGTCAATGCATCACATTTTATAAACTGATCATAAGTGTTAGGGTGGGGGAGCAGGGAGAAGGACCCAGGTGCAGACAGACAGCGGAGGCTAACAGGAGTTTAGGATCTTTTTTGAGTTCTTGGCAGCTTCTGGAAGGAAGGCAAACAGGCAGGGAACAGGCAGGTGAATAGGCAGGTTACTGGGCAGGTAGTCAGGTAGATAATCAGGCAGGTAAACAGGCAGGTAGGGAATCCAAGCAGGATGCCGGAACAAGCATACAGGACACAGATCACACACACCATCACAATCACAGTCACCATAACAATGACACAATGAACCGACACAGACCAATAAAACCTATAACAATGAGTTTTGCATGTAAAATCTGAATCGGCAAACTAACTTGAAACTATTTATGTACCATAATTTCCACTGAAATGTAGTGAATTAGAAGTATTAAGTAGCATAAAATGGAAATACTAAAGTACCTCTCACTTTTCTGTTTGAGAAGGTTCAATTCATTGTAATAAAATGGCTTCAACAGTTGTAAGAATGACAGACCATATGTATAACAAAGAAAAAAATAAAACCTTTTCAATTTCTATTCTATTACATTCTATACAAGACAATAATCCCTGTGTTTAGGGTAAAAGCATATAGAATCCAAGAAAGCTTGAAAATTACATTCAAGTCCATCATTTTGTGAATGGTACAATATGTGCTCTTTCATCTCTGCCTTTGCATTTTGAATACCTGCAGAATACAATGCAAAAAGATTTATGACTTTCCTCTCTCATGCATACAAACATTCCTCCTTTGTAACACTCAGCAAATGATTACCTCCCTTCGCTCTGCCGTGACTTGTGAACGGTTTGTTGAAATACGAAGGGGGAAGATTGGTAGGTAAAATGCTGTTTTTCATAAAATTTTCAAGAAACCCCATAATGAAAAATGCATTTGTGCTAACAGTGTTATTTCTGAAAAAGGAGACAGCTTCAGAAATTGATTCTTTAAACATGGCACACATTTTCATATTCTCATTGGCAATTATGAAACCACCTTACTCCGACTTCAGTGTCATTATCTCCCGAGGTTATACCTCAGATCAGAGTCATTAGTCTGGGTTTAATAGTCTGACCTGATAACTATGCTTTCACTTCTGCACTCCTACTGGATATGTTGGAGTTATGTAAGTGAAAGTCAATGAGGAAGACTGCAGGTATTTATTCATTTTTTATTAAACTAAAGACAGGAGATGACATTTTGTGATATCTATCGGATTATCCAGCAGGGTTCAAAATAAAGGACAATTTCAATTCTTTCATATTTGGGGCAACTAAAACCACTTGGTTTACAACAAGTTAGGAAAAGCTGGAGTCATACTTGAACGCTGACTGCTAGTGTGACATGAAACACGGACTCTTGTTGAAGGGTGAAGCTTTTACGTCTGCCTGTCTTTGTGCTGCCCTATGACTCTCCCACTGCTTCCTGCACTGGCACTGAATGTTGGCATTGAATGTGAATTTCTAATGCAGACTTGTGTGTGTGTCAGAGTAACATACTTTGTAGGAGGCTGAACTGATTGAGCCAACCAGGCTGCAAGATTGAAGGCGAATCAAAGCTGTAGCATGTAGCTCTAGTAATGCAATTTTCAGTTATGCAAAACAAATTAGTAAAGTATTACTTTATCAAATCAGTTGTAGTTTCATTGTGAAGTTGTGGAAAACTCACTCAACCTCTCTTTTGTGACTTCCTTTTACATTGTTATTTACACTGTCACTTGTCTCAGTAGTTCAATAAACAACTTCATCTTCCTTTGCTTCCCTAAATATCCCTTTCAGAATTTACTTTATGATGCAGCTGCCTGCTTTCATGGCTTTGAAAAGACTGGCTCCTGTGTAGCTTCATATCTGCCTTTGTTGCATTTGATAGGACTGCTGAACAATACAAATTTTCACACTGATAACACTATAAAATCATGGTTTAATACTAAAAAATATCTTGTTCAGTAAGTGTAATATATATGTGTATTTTTGGAATATGTGTGCAAACATGTGACACTGTGTTTGGGACTTGACGTCAAGGTACTGATGGAGTTAAGACATAGATAACTTGTTTTAAGAGTACGGACTTTAGTTTGAAGATTTTGGCAAAATTACACAGATAGCTTTATATTATATACTTTGTATGTTTTGTAAGATGAAACAACTACGAACTGTTTTGGGAGCATGAACCTTATTTTGGAGAAATAAGAGGAAATCCACAAAGGAATCTGAAACCATATGTTGTTTACATGTACCTTTTATAGTGGTTGTAAACACTTTTTTCAATTATGTACGTTTGATCAAAAAAGGTTATTTCATCTAAATGTATTAGATGAGCTGGTGATGACATGTTAATGTGTTTTTCCTCCATTTTTAAATCCATGCGCGCGATTACCGGCTGGTTACACCATGCTGGTTAACAAAGAGTTAGGCAATAATGGTACAATTGAAAATGTAGTGAAGGGTGAGAACGAACAGAGTGTTCACCAACCTGGCAGGATGACAAGTGGCTAATGGCTCTTCATTTTGGAAGAGCTAAAATGTCTGTTATACATCTTTCCTGTTGTACTCCACTATGCAAACTGTGAACCACTGTAAAATTACAATGGCCACTACTGTCCTACTAATTATGTTAGAATGCCACAACATGTAAACTGCTTGACTCGTTTGTGTCTTCAGTGTCACAATACTACACTTTTTTTGCTTTACATGCCCAAAGAGCCTTTTTTACACTGAGCAAGTGTTTCCAGAGATATGTGCAATTGCCTGGTGAAAACAAGCCACTAGGATCAATACAGTATTTGACAGTTACATGGGTGTCATTGTGGTGGATGGATGGAACCTGCCCAGACCGTCACTTCAGCGCGGCAAGGAGGCCTTTTCGGGATGCTGAAGAGAACTCATGAAAATCTAAGTGGATGACCTTTTCAAGTAATTGAGCAGAGGATAAATAAGCACTTGGGTTTAGAAATCATACAATAATCATAGCCTATTCAAACTGTGTTTCATGAGAGAGAGTGCATGATCCCAGGATCTCTTTCTATTTCTGCAAAAATGCTTTCAGAAAGTTTTTAAATGTACCGTTTTTCTCTCTTGTTCGCTGTCTCTTTCTGTCTCCCTTCTCTATTGTTACACTGCAACAATACAACATAAGGTTGTAAAAAGGTTTCTTTCACAGCCATTATGTGCTGGGTTAATGATGGCCCACAAATGTCAATTTGACAGCTGCATGGCATCAACCATTGTCATCAGAACAGGATGCTGTACACAGTGTGAGATCCATGTACGCACTAAATGTATTAGCTCATTAATGAGTCACCAGGCAGACTCAGCCCATGTGTGCATTGTGCTATGGGCTAGGCAACGTAATTAGAGATTCATTCCCAAAGTGCTTTATAAACGGTTACAGGCCTTCTAAAGAGAACAGGTGTGGTTTTTCCACCCAGAATTACTGTTGGCAAAGCACGACAATAATTTGTGCTAATAAGTGAGGTGTCATCCACTCTCAGGCCTTCTTAAATCACAACCTGATTAAAGCACAAACGTGACACTGTGAAAAAAAGTGGGCAAGTTTGTGTCTCTAACTTGTTGTCTCTAGCTTGTTCCATGGTTTGAATTGGGCTGCTGCCTTGTCAGCACCATGGACAGCTCCTTCAGCACCATGGTCTCTAAAAATGCTGAATGAAAGGAATACACTGTAAAAACAATACAGCAATGACTCAGCTTAACATGAGTTGTGATGCTATTAAATTGCAAGTTGAATGGAATGTTATGAATAGTTGGGTTGAAGCATATTAGTTGATTAAGTCTAATTAAAACTGTTAATAATTATGTTGGTGAGATTTCTTGAAAATGCCCATGCATAATAGTTGACATGTCCTTTAAAAAAATCTGCAGTCCTTGTTCTTCATTTCAGCCTTTACTGAAAAACTTTCTTCTTCAAAAAGACCAAATGAAACATAGCGACACAATAAAGCAACACAGTTGACGCATGTTAAACCTGCCAAATACGGTCAAAGACTAGTGTGCTCTCAGCTTCACCTAAATCAAGCACAGACAGCTTGTTCTGTATGATATCCAATCACAAGGCGGAGCTGACTTAGGTCATTATTGGACCTTATTAAGTACCATTAGCAAATGAAGATACACATATTGTATATGACACATATAATAATATAAACACATATTTCTCTTCTCTGTGAATGGTTCTTATTTGTTATGCAACCAATGTCTTGTGGAAGAGTATAATCATTTAAGTCTGCATTATTAATTGCCTTCTAGTGTTATTTATTCTTTGTTTTTAAAGCAGATATAATCAATATTTTATGTTAACAATGGATTACAACCTAGCTCATTGTTTAGCTGCAAAAAAACAGTCTGTAGCCTACAAAGTTAGTTGACTGGGGTGGTGAACATAATGGAGCATTTAGCAGCTAAAAAGGCATATTTTTGTTGGAGACCAAACGCACAGCTAAAAGAAGAGTGAATATTGGACTTACATTCGTCAGGTGGCCAGTTGCTAATGTTGCCTTTTCTGCTAGATGTGTAAGTAGCCAACTGTTCGCCATATCAACAAACCTATGCCAGTGTTTTGTTTAGCTACAGCTGCCCCAAAGTAGCAAAAAGTTATTGTGTCAGCTCAGCTTCTGCTAATAATAGACGCCTGTAACTTTATAGGCTCAGCAAGCAAGGAGAGCGGGTGGATAAAATGCAATGACAGGCCTAAGCCATTTTCATATTTAGGCTAAATATTAATCTTTAATGTTAGTCTTGCATGTCCCCCAAGTCATGGCGATATGAATAGTTCAAATATTGGATATTGCTGTTAGCCTACAGGTGAGTCGACTTAGCTGAACTTCTTGATTACTGAACTTCATTAATAAAAGAGAGATATAAATGAAAATTCAAAAACGTATTTCAATACCGTATATCTTAGAAAACATGTCTGTGAGTCGAAAAAAAACACTGCCGCCAAAAGTCACGCAATCTGTGAGTGCCCCGTGCCCTTTACCAACAGCGCTCGCCATGAATGAATTAGTTTTCATTATGACACTCTTCCTCCCCTCGCGCAGAGGTCGCGGCGCGCGCTGTTTTCGCGTGAGTCCGGGAACTCTTCCTCTGCAGAGGCAGCGATGACACCGTACTCATTTCCGAGAAGCTTCACCAGCGTACAACCACGTGGAATTGGTGAAGTGATGAAGCCCGCTGCCGCATCCTTCCAGCTGAGCTGGGCAGCTTTGGACCCCAACTTGCGATGAAACTTTCTAATAATGTGCAGCTCTTACTCGACGATGCGCCGGCAACAGAAGGGATGTTTATCTCGAGCATAAGGTTGCTTGAATTCAAATGAACGTTTAGTGTTATTTTGACAGCGCTGGAGATGAAGGCAGGCCGACGAACTATGAACTTGTCCGTGTGGATGTTAGTCTTAAACTTTTTCATGCGCTGGACTTCGGTTGACGCACAGGTAAGGAAACATTATGTATGCACTTGTTATTTTTTTAAAGCAAAACGCTTTGACACTATACCAGTCGCTATTTCTTATTTTATTTGCTACTGAAGTCATATTTTTTGCATTATAACAATACCATCTCCATCCAGCCTGTTAACAAAATGCATCGCAGGCAGAAAAGCTGGGATTCGCATGTGAACATCATATGCAACGTGGCTCTTTTTTACCTCTGAGTATATACAGATGTGTCTTTCTCCATCTTTTATGAACCCTCCCTCACAATTAGCCTACAGTCTCGTGGAGCTATTTGTCCTCCAGATACAAAAGGAACAAGTACAGAGAAGTGGTCATCACCCAGGGACATAACACTATGAGTCATATATTTTGTAGTATGGTATTTTCCGATGGTAAAAACTGGCTTCCTGTACATTGTATAGTTTGTCTACAGCTCTGTAACACCTAACCTGTTGATATCTGGCCAACATTTGTCTCTGTTTTCACGGCTGCCCTTTGTGTGGATCGACACAGAATCGGTGCTACAGCGGCACTGCAGAAAGTCTCTCTGCGTTTATAATGAGCTTGACTTTTAGGAGTTGTATCAATAACCATCGTCTGCCAATTTGTCTCACACTCTGCCCTTATTACGTGCTCCACAGACCACTTCATATCTGATCGGGTCTACCCAGCATTTGATAGCCTTTGTGGTTTCTAATTAAATTAGATGATGTCTGGTGCCCACCCCTAGACAGAGTTACACTTAACGGCCACTCTAAATGATAGAAGTACTTTATTCTTACATAAATAGAGTTCAAATGATTCATTTTGAGCTGCAACGAGAAGGTAAAGGAGAGTAACAAAAGCCTTATTGGCGGATTAGAATTCTGGCAAGTGAGTCACCAGACTCTGGGGTTATTAGTCATTGGTCTGTGAATGATCCAGAGATGTTCAGAATAGAGTGTAACATGCAAAATTATTGTGTCACTATTTTGAATTGAGAACAGGAGAGTGTTCCTGCATTATCAGCACCATGGACAGCGTCTGCAGCACCAGGACTACTAAAAATACTGAATGAAAGGGATACGGGTTAAAAAAATAAAAATCACTGCAAGGACTAACAACTTGTGCTGCTAGGAAATTGCAAATAATAGAATCATGAATAGATTGGGAAAAAGCTCTGGTGATCTGGGACATCGGAGTCAGTAAGAGTGAATAAAAATGGATGTAGAAATATTTGACTAGCATTGGACTGTCTGATTCTGTACTTATATGTAACTTAAAGACCCACTCAATTACAAAATGTGTTGTTTTTTTGTAGGGATACTTCCCATATTGACACTAGAAGGCTGTTTTCAAAAACCTCTGGTGAAGTGGGATTTAGCCTGATATCCAGCCTGAATTTCACTTTCGATTCCCTTCATTTAGTCAGCCTGCCATCATGTTGACGTTAGCCGATTTGTTGTTGGGAGGGGGTGTTGCTTTATTTAATTTTGCCATAACCAATCAGTAGAGAGTGACGTATAGGTTCTGCCGATGTTCCCTTCAGTTGACGCGGAAGCTGTGGTAGGGATTACTAGGAGCAGCTAACTTTTTTTCACACTGATTAAAAAATTAGCCCATTTAAAAGTTGTTGTTTCTGTAAGTCAATTTACAAAAACAGCCAATACAGTCTCATCCACACCTGTTGCTGTTTTCTGTCGTCATTTCCCTTGGATGTAGTAGCTAGCTAGCTAGACAGCTAGCTAAGAAGATAACGCCCCCATTCTTAATCCCATCTACGAAGCTCTGATAGGTTGACTGTTTCTCCAATTGGGGTTCAATGGGTGCAACACCACACCTATTTGAATCATTGTTTATAATAATAGAAATAATTGTAATGTGGGGAGTGATTCAGAGGTCTATCTGGTTTAGAGGGGAATCATTTTCTGATTTTGATTGTCCAATTTTAACCCTTTTCGATGTGTTGCTGATAAAAGGCTCCTTCCTGGTTGTGCAAAGTCAGCACCTTGACTACTTTGAAATGATATCTGTGCTTTGCCTGCAGTAGATCCTAGAATTCTCAGTGAGGCAGAAGAAATGTGCTTTAAAGTTTTTTCCAGTAACATGTGTGCAGTGCACCAATACAGTTTGACCCTTAGCTTACTGTCCATTAAACATGCTTGGCCCTGGTTTCATATATGCGTTTCCAGAAGATTCTTCCTGAAAAGCAAGTCAATTGTTGGGAATTTTCCAGAATGTGGCGTCACATCAAATGTTGCCTGAAATATATTTCCATGATGGGAAAGCAAGGCTAGTGAACTGCTGCTAAAAAAGATGTGCATCATTGCTGTCTGTCCATAGACTATATATAAAGATGGACAACATGACAGCTCCCCAAAAGTGAAGCCAAAACATCTGGATCGCCCTCTGGTGGCTGGCTGCAGTATAAGTCATAAACCGCGCCCCTCTATATTAGCGGATGGGACATGTCAAATACATTTTTTCCAAAGTTGGTTTCTGTCATTTTAGGTAGTTCTTATCATGCTGATGTTTGTTCAAATGTTCATTTTTCTGATAAGTTTGATTTTAATTTGTTATTTGATGCTAAAAAAACTGTGAGTGTGCTCGCGATTGGTTCAAGCGGGTGTATGGGCGATACTGCGGCTCCATCGCAAGTTCTGGGATATTTTGACTTCATTTTTGTACAGTAGGAGGAAGTAGAGATGCGTCGCCCATCTTTATTTACAGTCTATGGTGACTACACACCATAGATTAATGTAAAGAAACAAAGAAAGGAGTGAAGATTTAATTACAGAGATGAAAGGCAAGCTATTCTCTCTTTATCTCATTATGCAACCCTGTCTCCTAAAAATTAAGTTAATATGGTTTCGCTGTATACATTCTGGAGGAAGTGTAGGTGCTGCCTGGATTATGTTCACCAGCAACATTCTTTTCCAGTGGATTAAGTGCTGCATTCTTGTGCTGCACAGGAGCCACAGGGAGATGGTTGGGGCAGATAGTGGGCGTACAAAGCACAGGCTTTGATTCCAGAGACTGGGGTGTGTGTGTAATGTGATTCATGTGTGGTTAGGTTTAGGCTACAAAAATGGTCAGGGAAAGATGGTGGTTAGTTGATGATTGTAGCTTTAGTTCTAAATATTGAACACTTAAACACGTCCTGTCTTTTGCTTCAAGTCAAAGTAGATTTTTTAGTAGAGTGGCCAGTGGCCTTCTTTAATATCTTTAAATTATATTCAGGCATGAATCCAGTGTTAGTCCAAGCTTTCCTGCCACAACAGTTCCTGGGAAATGGCAGACACTTCAGAAAACTCTTCAACTGTGTCTTTAGCAAACCCACTTTTAAGCATGTAGATCTTAATGATGAGAGGATATTCAGTATGCCTGATTGGTCTGCTTAACGGTGTGTCAGAAATGTAATTTTACATGGTTCTATAAGCTTGACTTCGTACTATAAATATAATGGCATTCTCCTTGAGAGGCTGACAGGTTATGAGACAGCATGAATCAATAATGTTCAGTGCCTGTCGGAGTGAATTAACCGTCATAATGTCTACCGACAAGTAGAGATGGTGAGAACTTTGAGTCAGTGCTTACAAGACTGAATGTGCAAAATGCAAAAATATCTCTTGTTAGTTAACACTTCTACATCTGTTCATTGACCTGAAATTACAGATCTGGTGGTGACACATGCTGTTTTCTCTCATTTGTGCCAAGGGACAAGGGAGACTCTTGAGTTTGGTGTTACAGTTTGAACTGACTTCAGACATTGACAAAATGTCCTGGATTTCAGCAGTTAAGTAACTCCCACCTCAGAATCGGTCTGAGTAAAAAACAACAAAAAATCTCTGTAACTTTCTTAGAACATCTTGAGAAGACAATGCAGTGTGACTTATAGTAATAAATACTTTCATAGGTGCCTTAACAATGGAGCAAGTGGAGCAGCTGCACCCCCCAGCAAACGTGTGCTTTTGCATCCCCACTTTTTGATCATACACACTAACAGCCCTGTGAGACTGTAAAACTCATTACACCGCACAAAACAATGTTGTTGCACATAGGAGGTCAGGATGTTGGATTGTTACTTTGTGCCAGACCTTGCAGTGCTTTGACAGTTGCATGCAAAACTGTAAATGTAAAATAGATAATAACCAATTAAAACGAGATGAGCAAAGATTCAATGAACGCACAGATCTGATCTTGTTTGTTGTGCTCCACAGATGGGGTTTGATGGTCCTCTCTCCGCACAGGAGCAGATGTACATCCTTTATGAAATCAAACTGCAGTGCTACCAGAACCTCTCCAACATTGACCCAGGGTCCACAGGTACAAAACATGCTTAACAATTCTTTACATTTGGGGTAGTCTGACTTTTCTTCATGCTCATGCGGGAAGCAATTCATGTGGTAAAACGGCAGAAAATTTGAGCTCTATGTTTTGTGTCTGTTTTTTAGATTTATTAAATATATATAGTATAGACAGAGGATGTATGTAAACAACTGCCTGTTTGCTAAGTCCTGCCCCCCTTACTCAGTGCTGCTATGCCTGCAAGCTTTCCAATCAAACATGGCACATATGCAGTTTACAACAGTACAACTTTGACAGATGTAAAGCCTCACTCAATTCTTGGTAATTTACTTTCCAGATGGGTAAAGCCCAAGCAAAGAAAAATCTGAGAAGTGCAAGGAGACGACTATGCATCTCAAACCAAAAGACCGGCAACACAGTCACGCTGAAGCTGTCATTTTAGATGCAAATCACATTTCTTTGCATTTCTCATTGTAGCTTTTTGTCATATTTATAGACTGATAGCCATTTTGGGTTGCAGTTTTTTTGTTGGATGGTTTGTGATCCCACATTTCTTTGTGTTTTTATTAACAGGGAAAATTAACCCCATATGTGAACACCCATGTCCGGGGCGAAACCAACGTTTAAATCCAGTATTTCCAGACTGTGCCCAGCTTCTCAGCGACAGCACTACAAACACGGCCCTGCTGTTCTCCCTTTTCGCTGTATGCTGTAGAAATGCTTGCACACAGCTTACATCCAAAGCTTGACAGGCCTGCCCTGCCTTGTTAAGATTGCTGAGATATCATTGGACAGTCACTGTTAAGGAGAGGGGTTTAGGGGATGTCAACTAAAGAAGTGTGATATGGCCTAATGTCCAATTTATATTTGGAAATTTGGCATCAAAGTGCTATCACAAAAGCACTGAGAGCTTGAAACTGTTTTCAACTGTTTGATATTTTAAACCTTTACGATGCAGCATGAAATTATCACAGTGGCAACCCGAAGCTTACCAATTACCTACAATTTCAAATGTAGCCTTTTTGACCGTTTAATATTTATCTTTTTGAGAAAACGTTCAGTGGTGATGTAAGATGAATTATGGGACTTGACAGAATAGAAAGAGCATTGCTTTTGGAAGTTGCACTTTTTTTGGAGTGTCCATTTTGCTTCCAGTTGTGTCCATAAGTGGCTCTCACATTTCTCACTAGATTAATTTGATTTTGTATATATCCTGCTACACAATAAAATCCACTGACATCCATTGGTTTATGTTAATAGTGTTTGTTGGCAAAAGGCAAAGGAACATGTGCTCCTGGAAAAATCAGTGTATAGGCAAGTCAAGAGTCAGTACATGAAATATGTAGTTAAGCTTTAACTATGATTGTGTTGGTATATGGAAGAATACTAATTTGCAAAGAACACAATATAGTGAATAATATGATGTGTAGTAGATGACTTAATTTCTCATTCACTATGTAAGTGGTAATCTGAAAAGGTATGTTTTAAGATTGCATTACCTCGCAGACATGTATTAAGGTGCTCAGGTCATTTAAAATCCAAGAACAGATTCTTAATCTAACTGACTGTCCTGTGAGTGTCTGAAGTTTACAGAGCTAATTTGAGAGAACATTGGGTTCTGGTGAGATTTAAGGATATTTCAGGGAGATTCACAGCGGAGACAATGTAAGCTGTTGTTTGTGTTTTCTTTAAATAAGACTATTATAATCACCCTAGTCTTGATTTGGTGATTTTAAGCTACAAAAACCCTTCTTCTCAGCTTTCACACGCTGGGGTTTATGAGCCTGACAAAGATTCAAATGCAATATTATATAAAATCAACAAGGAATTTAACAGAGAAACAGAATATTTCTATGCTCTTGCTGGTAATTTCAGTTAAAAAACAATAGAAAAACAATAAGAAAATTGCTAAATCTTCTCTTCTTCCTCCTCATTTCAGTGGACAAACAACAAAGTTGTGTATTACAGTCTTGTGGACAAGAGTGGGATGGACACAGCCTGGTTAATCTGTCTCAGTAAGATAATCTGATGGACATAGTTAAATGGACACTGGTATGAGTATAGTGATTTAATTGCCAACTGAGTGACTGCATCAATCTGCTCACCTCTGTTCAGTGGAGCAGAAAATGAATCCCTTCTGGACAAATTTAACAGTTTAGATGTTTTACTGGGGAAAAAAATGCTGTGATTGAAGCAATAACAGGAAATGAAGGATTATTATGGTTTCTAAGAACTCATTCTTATCTCTGCTTGCTCCACAACATAGTAGTCAAACCACAAATGGATCCATGTTTTCCTCTTTTTGTCAGGTGTCATCAGGTGACATTCAGTTGTTACCATGGAGACGCAGCATTAAATTTAACATATTGTATAAAATTGATAGAGTTCAAGACGTTTAAAGCACTGTGGTGTTTTTTACGTCAAGATTAAGATCCGATACAACAAAAATGGATAACATCTCTGAAAACTTAAAAAACTGCGTTGTTCAGGGGTCTATAAAGTGTTACAACAGCCATGAGGGGAATGGGATTTAAGCAATATAATGTGATGATTAATGCAAACAGAAGTCATCAAGCTCAGACTACTGCATCCCAAGGCATCAGCAAATAACATACAGAAGAAGCTGCTCTTTTTCTTTGCCTGTGTAACTGGCAATTATAGGACGTCACAGTAACAATTTCCTCACAGCATGGAATACACAATCATGTATGTTCAGACCGTTAGTATAATTAACTAAATATGACCTTCTTAATGTTTCATGACAGTGTACACAGTATACCTGTTCATAGGAATACATAGTCCTATACAAGACAAGACTGTCGTCTCCAAAAACACTAACCATTTGTTCAAACCAAAGACTGTATTTCTTTTCTAACCTCTTGTAGTCATGAGAGTAATTGTCCTCAAAGTACTGTGATATTGTTATTGTAATTAAGGGGCCAGTATACTCCATCAGATGGTTGAACAGCATCTAAAACTCCCTTTATGATGCAGCAATCAGACACACTACAACACCATGAAGACCTTACAGGAGAGACACACTCTGAAAATGTCTCCCCCCTCTCTTACAATGCCACCGTTGAGTATAAACACTTGTCTTCTAATGTGGTTTGAGAGCAGGTGATTTCTAGCATAACCCAGCCCTTGAAGTCTCATCAAGACTGGAACATTTTATTTTGGTGCTATTTATTGCAGGGTTTTGCATCACTCAATGTACAGATGGTTCTATTTGGTCGCTCAGTGTATAGACAATACTGTATATTACCATAAGTCACAAACAGATTTCATTTATTATTAGAAGGGAATTTCAGGGTTTGTTTGGAAAAAAAACCTCACAACAGAGATGATTTTGATGATAATAATATATTTCACATTAACACAATTATTAGAACCTGCCCGACATTTAGAGTTTATCAGCAACCAACCAGAGTTAAGGCTAGAGCTAAGTTAGTGTTCATTAACTTTAACCAAAAATAATTTGTCAGATTAGTTGGCATAATACAATGAGAATATGCCATGGATCAAATGAAAATATAACAAGAAGGTTTTCAGCAAAACAAAACAAAACAAAACATAAATATAACCTTTGACCAGAGAGCAGATGACAGTATGTGTATATTGACTTCCTCTCACTCTTCCTCTCCTCGCTGTAGATGAGGTGTGCCCTCCAGACTGGGATGGTCTTATTTGTTGGCCCCATGGCTCCACTGGGCTGGTTACCAAAGTTCCCTGTCCATCTTACATCTATGACTTCAATCACAAAGGTTATAGGCAATGCTTTTTTTTTTTTTTTTTGGCAGATGTACCATCACCAACACTGAGAGCAAGATTTTTTTTTGCATTTATACTTAAAGCATTATCTAAAAGTATGTGTTTACAGGACATGCCTACAGGAAGTGTGATGTCAACGGTTCCTGGGTGTTTGTGGACCGCTGGAACAAAACATGGACCAACTACTCAGAGTGTCTGCGCTTCCTTCAGCCTAATGATGAGGAAGGGAGAGTAAGTCTGACTGTAAAATATTCAAGCAGCAGCTGATTTGATTAACCGGCTAATCCAAATCTAATACATATACATACATATGATAGACGTGTGAGCACACAGCTTGTTAGCTTACTTAGCAGGCAAAGCTGTAAATCCCACGGGCCAAGATAACATGGAGGCTGAGTGTGAACAATCAATGAGACGTTCTTTGAAAAATGAAATCAGATGATTGGCAGTCATGTGTGCTTCATCTTATAGATGGGACACATGGGACAAAGTTGGTTCAAAATCACATCTTGCCACATGATTGTCTAACAAATGAACAGCTCTTGCCATCCACTAAAAAAGTAGTTCTCACCTTGTTAGCCCTTAATACAAAGCAATATCAACTTCTGCCTCCTCATCACAGGCCGCGTGTCTATGAGTTGTTAGCAGTTCATTCAAAGAGTGACCTTTTATTTTATTTTTCATTATTTCTGTAGGCCAGAGGAGTTCACACCATAAAAGTACTGGTAGTAAATACATCTTTAGAGGAAAAGCTGAAAAACTTACATAATTTGGGATTGTGCTTTTTCTTATTTCCTACTTCTGTGCTTCGAGTCACAAAAATGAAGACTTGTATGGACTTGACTGCCATGAGACTTGACTATCTGTGGGTGCGACCTCACTTGAGACTTCAGTATGGAGGGCTGGCTGAAGTGGATACTTATCCTCATCTCGGTTTGCAGTCTTTTCATTTGGATCTGAGAGGAGGCCGTGTGACTCCTTTGGGGCACATGTATAAAAAGACACATAAAAAGCCTCCGTCATGTAAATTCAAATTTGAAAAAGAAGGCTATTAGGGATGTTTTGAAATAAAAACTCAGGAACAGTGATTTATAGAAATACTGCTATGTTCCAGACAGACTTAAAAGCCCCATGAGAGTGCACTGTGAATCAAATTACACTTACGTAAACAAACATATACACATAAACACCCATATGAACCTATACTTTCAATGTTCTCTAATTACTTGACACATATAGTATAGATGCTTTGTGTCACCATTTGTTTTCATCATAAAAGTGTGTGTTTGGTGGGATTTTGACATGGAAATTTCAATCTCAAAGACTTGACTTGGACTTAGTCTCTCCAGCAACATGGTTGCTTTGATGAGTAATTTGTCAGCTCTGTGAAAATGAAAATATATTGGAGGGGGGGAGCTAGCTGCGGCTGTGTTTCACCTTAAAGAGTGGACTGAAAAGAAAATATGTCTCTCTATGTTCACAGCAAGACTTCTTTGAGCGGCTGTATGTCATGTATACCATCGGGTACGCTGTGTCCTTCAGCTCTCTGCTAGTGGCCATCTTCATCATTGGATACTTCAGGTACGAGAGGATTTTCAAACGCTTAAATCATGTGCTCTCTTTGTAACAAACTGCAGTCAGTGGAGTAACCACAGGAGGTGGTCCTGCATCTTCACATCCTATCTTGTATTCTGAAAAGTGTCAGTTGCAGGACCTACAAAACAGTAAGGTTTAATGCCCGACAAGCATGCACTTTTCGGGTTATCCAATGGGGTTTGAAAAGTCTCCAAACCCCTGGGGATTGTAATTGCCATTGTGACACATTTTCCTCTTTTCAGCCTGTATATTCATGTCCTGATTGTCCTGCTATGTTCCACTTGCACACTACATTTCATGTTCTGACTGTGTGCTGTTTACAATGACATCCATCCATTATCTATACCGCTTATCCTCAGAGGGTCGCGGGGGGGCTGGAGCCAATCCCAGCTGACATTGGGCGAGAGGCGGGGTACACCCTGGACTGGTCGCCAGTCAATCACAGGGCTGATATATAAAGACAGACACACATTCACACTCACAGTTACACCTACGGGCAATTTAGAATCATCAATTAACCTGCATGTCTTTGGATGGTGGGAGGAAGCCGGAGTACCTGGAGAGAACCCACACGGACACGAGGAGAACATGCTAACTCCACACAGAAAGGCCCCAGCTGACCGGTGGGGTCGAATCGAGAACTCTCTTGCTGTGAGGCGATAGTGCTAACCACTGCAACACCGTGCCACCCTGTTTACAATAACAAAATAGCTAAATTAAGGATACCAGGAAGCAAATTATTCCCATTTGTCCCACACTGCTGCATGCATTTTGGAAATGAAAGATTTGCTCACAAATGATACAAAAATAAAACCAAACTGTGGACAGTGCTGTGACACCGCAAAAGACATAATGAAAAACAATAAAGTAGCAATAGTATTGAAAGTATTGAGTATAAAAAGTACTGAGTCTTTGGATTAACAAATAACACTTTGCTTGCCATTTACACATTTTTCTAACTGGAAACTGGAGTGGTTTGATTTTGCACACCTTGTGTCCAAATGGTACATTTAAAGCACATATAGTGCTAGTATATTTGTAAAGCGCTTATTAAGGTTGAAAAGCGCTATATAAATGAAGTCCATTTACCATGAAATAATGCAGAAATGGTAGTAAGAAACACACTTGACAAAGAAATTCATGTCTAATAGAAGAGTTTGCTGAAATACTGTGCAACAATTATGCAGCTCAACATCTTTAGGAATTACGTCCACATTCCAACATTCAGTGCCAATGCAGGAACTGAGAAAGTAAGGGTATGGAGTGGGGTGGTAGATGGGTGTGTAGCAAGTCTGACTTTCATGAATAGGAGACCAGAGTTCGAGTTCTATCACAGACACAGAATTAACGTTCACCTTTTAATAACCTGTAACCACGATCCTTCCCTAACCAATTATTTTAGTTGCCTAATCCTAACCAAACCGTAACCATAATTAATTTGCCATAACACAGTCTTTCCCTAACCTTAACCATGCTGTACTTGCCATGCACAGATAGTATAAACAGCAAGATTCTGAAAAAGTTCTATATGATATATAAAAATCTTGAGAAATATCTGCTTGATAGAAACAAATGACTTTTTTTTTTTTACATTTAGACTTTTAAAAGCAAAAATTCTGTTGCTTGGTCTTAAATATTTTCATGTAAGTATGTATACATCTTACAGGATGTACAGTATTGTATGTACTGTGTTACAAAAACTGGTTAAAAATCACCACCGCATAGACTGACTTTTCATAAGTCCATATGTTTGGATGGCAGTTCTTTTACATAGCAAGATGGCCATGCACACAATATAAGCATATTAGTTTTTAACACCTTAACGGAATGTTAACTTTGAAGTAAACTTTAGTGTGCTTGAGTGCACATTATAAGTGGGACCAGCTTTATGTTACATGCGCAGAATTAATCCAACACCACAATAATTAATATTGGAACCACGTCCTGTATTAAAATGACCTTGTTTGTCAAGGCCTAGAACTTGTTTAGTTACTAATCCTTGCTGCTGATGAGTGTGCTTCATGGCTGGCATCAAGTGGAACTCAATGTTTCTCTAATTTCATGCTTGAAACTTCATGGTATGAAAAAGATTCATGGTATGTTACCTTGGATTCAGAGCTCTTGGTCTTTTGCTGCAGATAGATAGTATATATTGTGAAAGAATGGAGCATGTTGAATTTATTTATTTTTACATAATATATATTATTCTGAAATGTATTTGTTTCAGTTTTGATTTAAGCATTTCATTTTATTTAACTTTTTGAGCTGCATTCAACTTTTTACCGTACCTGCACAAATCCTGTGACTTAACCAGTTGTTCAAATTAGAAGTAAAAGCTTTGATGTAAAGGAAAGCATTACCTCCCTCCACCTTCACCTATAGAGAGAGGCAAGTAAACAGAAGAAGACCATTTCTCTTCATGCACCACACACAGCCTCCTTAATGAAAAGATCGAAGATTTTTTTTAACATTTTAAACTGCCTTTAAATCAGGTGTAACCATCCCATTAGCACTTCAAAATTTCTGTCCACTTGAAACTGTATGCAGCCCACTTAGCTGAAGAGGCCCCGCCTTAATGTTTGGAGCCCGGGAGCGAAAGACAAGAGACAGACAGATACAGAGTTATTAGGAATAATCAATATATACCATAATTATACCTATCTTAAACAAATCCTTATAAGCAGCTTCCTTGTCATACCACAGCTCGAGCAGCAAGTGTTGGCTCCAGATAAGGCCTGGTCAGTGTACAACAACCCAATAAGACTAATGGCTGTGATATTTTGAGGCATTATTTTTAAAGGCATCTCTCCCACCAGGTAATACATCTTAGTGAACACCGTGTTAGCATTAATGAGTACTCCCTTCATGGACAAGGACAAGAGAGGGCTGTAGGATGTGATTAGGAGAGATGGAAGAAGAAAGTTAAGTTAGTCAACAACATCTAACTTTCCAGACAGGAAAGCCACCAAAGTGATCAGAGCTGTCTGAATAGGAAAACTTCAAACAGAGCCTATTTTCTGGATCATTTACGGCTAGAATTTCAAAGAGCCATCAAGATGCCTTTTGACAAACACAGGTCTTCTATTCGCTGTGTTTGACTTCATAAAGCAGCTTACAAATCTTTGATTTGGGCTCTTCCTCAGCCTCCCTCAGCTCTTACTGCTCTCTCTGCCTCTGTTGCCTCTCTTTAGAGATATTGTCTACAGTACCACTAGAGTCAGTGAGAGCAGTGCAAGCAGTAAAGTAACTGAAGAAACAACAATGTTTGAGGCCCTGAGATTTAAACTAAATCTCTATGTCAGGGTGCTTGATAAGCTGATGATTTACAGGACAGACGTGTGCTGCATCAACAGTTTCACCTCTCTTACTCAAACAGACAAGGTCACTGAGGACTTACCTACCTCCTGTTGGAGCAAAGGTGGACCTACAGTACAGTATGTTGTTGTACAAAACTGGTTGGAATCAACCTGGCAGTGGTACAATCTTTGCTCATCTCATAAAGACGCCCCTGCTAAAGGCATTTTTTTTCTTCCATCTCTCCTCAGCACTGCCTGAAGACTAACCTTGAACCCAAATGAAGATGTTTTTATTCCCTAACAACATGTGCATCCCTATTTCACATTTTTAGGTCAACCTGAGCTTCAGTAAATGTGCTTTGAACTCCTTGTTTGTAGCCCTCACACAAATGTCATAGTGGTTTGGATTGCATTTTAGTGTGCTATTAATAATTCATTTAACAGTGAATACTATTTTTTTTTCATGGCAGGCGTCTTCACTGCACTAGAAACTACATCCACATGCACCTGTTTGTTTCCTTCATGTTACGGGCAGTCAGCATCTTTGTCAAGGACAAAGTCGTCCACTCCAGCGCTGGATTGCAGGACTTTGATTCTGCCCTGTTGGACAACTTAAAAACAGTTAGCATGGCACCACTGGACAAGTCTCAGTATGTAAGTACCAGTTCTACTTCTTTTAACCTTTTTGTTCACTGCCAGTGCCAACAACCAGACCTTTGGCTATTAGACCTGATTTAAGAGTAAAGTAGTAAGTGATTTGAGTGCTCTGGCCATAGAAACTTGTCTTAGAACATGCTAGAATGATTGACTGTGGGCTGTAAGTCATCAGACTTGTCAGACTGTCATTCAAACCAAATAAAGTTCTGGCTATATTCTTGAATTGCATATTCTTGAAGGTGTTAGAACACAGCCTCATTTTTGCTTCAGGACTGTGGATTTGATCATCTTTTACATTAGAAAAAGGTTTAGGAACTCAAATTAGTTGATCTAATCAAATTCTTTTTTCACTACTTATTTCTTGTGTGGCTGTGAGGGTGTTGGCGTATATCCAGGTGGGTTTTTGATGGGAACAGCTAAAAGAGAAGAACCGGTGGATCTGAGCGGCCTTCCCGGCTCATAAACCGGAAGCATTTCTGAGAGGTAGTCTGGTGCCAGGTCATGTAGTGCCTTATAAAGTAATAAAAGAATTTTAAAATCTAATGAAAACTAACAGGAGTTCTGAATTATTTGTAGCTGATTGATTGTTCATAAATTATTTTTTCTTATTGTCTTATTATCTTATCATCTGTGAAGCACTTTGAACTGCACTTACCTGTATGAAAGGTGCTATACAAATAAAGTTTGATTGATTGATTGTATTCTTGGGTAGACCAGAAAGGAGAGCATTACAGTAGTCTAACCTGCTAGTTAGAAAAGCGTGCATCAGCCTCTCTGTGTTGCTCAGAGAGAGTGCTACAGGTCACATTTGGGCAGGCTGTGTAATGTTATTGCTAACTGTTAATATAAACAAAATAAAGCTAAATTTTTTAAAATGTGGTGCAATTATAACAGTAAACACAGCACACACAGCTTTGAAAATTGTGTTCATAAAATGGCACACATTGATATGCCAAGTATTTCAGAAAAAGTCCAACTAATTAGATGAGTATCTCAATTGAAAATATATACTATTTAAATTCAGTGCTGATCATCAATAACATTCTTGTGAAACAACTTTCAAGGCCAAACACGAGCCTGGTCTTCAGTTCACTGTGGCTGAAGTATCTTTGGCCAAAGACAGTGGGAGGTTTGGATGATAAACAGATACCCCAAGGCTCGATCCAGGGGTCTGCCCTTCAGCCTGTTGAGTCCGTCCCACCCACATGTCATTTTCATACTCACATCTAGCAATGCGTGTGTGTAGCCAGATGTCCACTTTTAGGAAATTGGGAGTGAAGTAGATGACAGTTGGAGGAAAAGACAACACTTGCAGGAAGGAGGAGGAGACATTATTTGTTTTGGTTCTGAACCAACAGTCTAATCCGTTTTTGTTTTGCTGCAGGCATCCGTCATCATTTCTGATGCTGTTGTTAGCTCTGTGAAATTAAATGAATGTTCTTTATTTTATTTTCCTGTCTTTTCTAAAAAACAACGACAAAAAGAAAACTTCAGAATCAAACAACCAGTTGCCTGTAAACATTGCACATGGGAGACAAGGTATATATAGCTCAAGTGCCTCCAGATAATACAAATGTTTGTGTTTTGTTTTTCTTGTGTAAGGAACGCTTTCTCTAATTTCATCCGCGGAATACGCCTCTGCCATCATGCACTGGCACAAAGAAGATATAAAGATGCCCGGGGTGTGTAAAGAAGTATCTACTGGCTTGGCATCTGCAGGCTTGCATAAGGAGAGTTAAAAGAGAACAGTCACCATAAAACTGTGGCTGCTTTGTAGTAAAAATGCTTTCATCATTAAAACTCCACAGGCAACAGTTTCTGTTTGACAGTTCACATTCTCAACATATTTCCAGTGGGGACTATTCTGATTGAAAATAACAGACACGTATATTTTCAGTATGATTTATTCTAAAATGTAATTTAATTTAATCAGTGACTCACCTCCAGTCACCAGACAGGGAATAGCACTCCCATTCAGGGCAGTGAGTTCATGGTTTCTTGTTGCACTCAGTTAAATTGAAGTCACTCTCACAATAACACCGCCATTGCATTTGACCTTTTCATTTCAGTTTATCTAATTTTTCTAAGAATTGAGAGGATCAGAATGTTGCTGTTGAATGATTGTCATTTGTCATCTAATTGGCATCAAAGGTCAGGATTGCTTGTTTCATTCAGGTGATCAGGTCATTAATAACAAAGGTTACAAGTAAATTCGCAAACCTGAAAGAGTGAAAGCAATTATTTTGATTAGCGTTGAACCATGTAGTTTAATCCTTGTCCTTCGAAATCTTTCATTAAATGGCACTAAACACAAGTGAAAGAGATCAAGTAAAATGAGTATGCTCAAGTTTTTTTTCACATTATCCTTTGGTGATATAATTCAAATATATATTTATATAGTCACAGTTATTTATATATTTATACTTTGAAGTGCATCATTTGAAGGGACTTGTTCTGGTGTTTTTTTGGACTAATATGCCAAATGAGCAGTGAGCATGTGCAGTCAGCATGGAGTTTCTTCAGGTTACCAGATTCACGTGTTTGTCAATTTGCATTCGCCTTGTGCAGACAGTAACCATTTTACTATCTGGGTTCTCACAAGTGCATGTGCTACATAGTACCCACACCCCCGCTGCATTTGTTCTGTGACTCTGGAAATCAATATAATTGGTCTTCAAGGTGCATGGTGCAGTGGATGGCGGAGTAAAGTGGTACATTTGTGTTGGGGGAATACGCATGGGTTGGTTCTATGATTCAGGAAAACACATTGGGTTTACACTGCCTGTAATATTGCCTCGGAATATTAAATATTGAATGTAAGTTGTAAGTTAGATACAGAGATACAGGTAAGATACAGTAAGATATGTTTAGACATATGCTTGCTTTATGGATTATAGACTATGTCATAAGGCAAAGTTAAATAAAATGTGACTAAATTACAGCTTACAGTGCATTAGATGCACATTAATAGTGTGTCTTTGGCTCCTCATGTGTTCATGCATTTCTTGTGGGAATTCCTCATATTGATCAGGATATTAGTTCAATTCAATTCAGTTTTATTTATAGCCAAATCATAACAGAAGTTATCTCAGGGCTCTTTTCATATAGAGAAGGTCTAGACCGTACACTTTATAGTATTATTTACAGAGACCCACCATGAGCAAGCACAAGGCGAAAGCGGCAAGGAAAAACTCCCTAGTTGTGGATGACACAGTCGTGTGTGTAAACGTTGTAAGAGAAAATGCAGATGGCAATTTATTTGTTTATTATCATGATTGTGCGGTCACATGTATAATTTAACATAATGTGTTCCATAGTGCCGTTCAGTTTTCTTTTTCCAGCACCCCTGCTGAGACTTCCAGCTGCCTCATCACAATGAATGTGAATGAATTTAATTTGTGGTGCTCAAATCATCCAAAAACTAGATTTAGATCTACTTATGAATAATAAGAATTTACTTATCTCCTTTTTAATTAATCCCATCATATAATATCTATTATATTTCTATTGTAGCAACTCAGTGAGTTGAGGATATTTTTTTCATATGATATCAGTATATTATTAGAGCAGTTATCAGTCTGTGTGTCCTATTGAGTCTCTGCAGATAAAAGGGAGAGAGATTTGGCTGCCAGTGGTCTGTCACAGGTGCTGATGCACTCGACAAAGCTGAATAGTGTAGGCATAATATTCACAACACACCCACATCAGGATCAACACATTGAGTGCGGCGGTGCAACCAATGGACAATGATTCTGTTACAACCTGCTGAAAACTGTAGAGGCCTGAGTGCAAATCTACTAGACACAGGGCTTGATTTTTGCCTGCAAGCACGCTGCTTTTATTTCATTGTTTTGGTGATTCTCTGCTCTGTGAAAACCTTAGCGGCTTTTCTATATTTTATTTCTAAAATGAGGTATTTAATTATCGTTATAAAAATAATGGCGGTCAGTTAGTAAAATGTGTGGGCCAAAAGTAGGTGTCCACACTTAAATTAGAGTAGATTTGATGGCTTTTATCAAAATGAGCTTTGTATGTTTCACTGCTGTGTATTTTTCCTCCTCATTGTGCAAATGTATACAGCAAGGTGCTGCAAAATGTAATCAGATCATCTACTCTCTTAGAGGCACCTGTGGTGTAAGAATAATTTGTGTTAAGTACTGTGATCACAAAGATGTGTCAACACACAGGCACACAAATGAGCATGTACAAACAGGATGCGACAAAAGTTGTAATGTTTTGTTCTCAGATTGGCTGCAAGGTGACAGTGCTGCTCTTCATCTATTTTCTGGCCACCAACTACTACTGGATCCTGGTAGAAGGCCTCTACCTCCACAGTCTCATCTTCATGGCCTTCCGATCGGACTCCAAATACCTCTGGGGCTTCACACTCATCGGATGGGGTAAGCAGAAGAAGTACACATTTCTCACTTCACACACACACCTATGACATTAGTGCAGCATGACTAAAGCATCCGTTTTAAAGAATGCTCCAATTACTTCGGCAAAGATGCAGCCGATGCTGAAAGCTTTAGATAATACAGAGCTCAACTTGCAATGCGCCCACAATTGCCATGTCAGCTTATGATTAAATATACAGACAATACAATGCATTAATATATTCTATACAATGCATATTCTTATATAATTGCCCTGTGGTCATTAATATTGTCTGGTAATGTCTGGTGCACAGGAGAAATTAAAGGCATTCTCTACAAAGTGCTACACTTGCATTTTGGACAAAAAGAAATTATATAGAGTTATAGTCTTATAACTCAAACAGAATAAATATCATTATCTTACATGCTATTGTTTTGAAAGCGGTTGTGTAGGCAACTTCAGAAAATATTAATAATAACCAAAACAAACAGATAAATAAAAGAACGGGGAGTTAACATTTTGATATTGATTATGAAAAAGGTATGATTGTACTATTTCGAGCTTTGGTTCTTTTCTTGCACATAAGTATGTGAGAATGGTCACACAAGTAGATGAAACGGTTTTTGTTCTCTTCTTTGAAGTCATGTTAACACGAAGGGGGAAAGAAAGTGCCCTCACATTAGAACTCTGTCTCATCTGGGTCTGTTCTTTTGTTTGTACTTCTGCACACCTTGTTAGAATGTATGTGGCTGCTTAGGTTTGCTTTGATTGTATCCCAACAGTTACAATATCATTAAGCGTTGTAGATCCATCCATCCATCCATCCATTTTCTTCCCCTTATCCGGGGCTGGGTTGCGGTGGCAGCAGGCTAAGCAGGGTTATCCAGACGTCCCTCTCCCTAGCAACGCTTTCCAGCTCCTCCTGGGGGACCCCAAGGCGTTCCCAGGCAAGAAGAGATATATAATCCCTCCACCGTGTTCTGGGTCTACGCCCGGATTTTTAGCTTTATGCATGTTGTGTTTTGAATGGTCATAAATGTAGAATACAAAGGGGTGTAAAGGGGCCCCAAAACACATTGAGGTCTAACAAACCTGTCGTGTTTCATTCTTCATAAAACACAATTTGTTTTTCTTTTGAAAACCCAAAGAATACCAAAGGTCAGAAAAAACAATGTTATAATTGGGATGCCAAAGCCAGTCCTCTGACTAGCTGGTACTACCATCAAGTAGCTACTGACCATTATAACCACTTGCTGTTCCAGTGCTCAGTCATCACCATAAGATTATGGTTACAACGCCTGCACTTTACTCTCACTTTCTCCCATAATGCTCTCTCAGCCTCTGTTTCTCTCTCTTTTCTTCATTTTCTTCTCCTTTTTAGCTACAGATAAGATACAGCATTCATTTAAAATGTGTCCGATGTGGCCGAATATATATTGAAGGATGAGGGGACACTTATCATCCAGTTAATGTTCCACTGATTAATCACCGGAATGAAGCTGGCACATTTAGATGAGGTGCTTAGGGGGGTGATAGAGGGAAGGGACATTTCTTCTGAGAGAAATCGGTCTTGCAGAGCCACAATCACAATCTTATGCAATCACTTCTGCTTAAGATTGTAGATGTATTCAGTATGTATTCAGATGTATACATAAGTCATTTTAGGTGCATTATCCATAAAAAAGTTCAATTCACATTCTCTAGTAGATTACCTGACTTCTTACAGCTACATAATGTCAAATGTGCAATTCAACAAGCTACTGTAAAACAGTAATATGCTTTAGAGCACGGTAAAAACTGCAGGATCCCCCTGTTGATTCAGGGGCTTGGTTTGTCTTGATAATATCATTTGAATTCTTATTCCTAAAATTGCCCAAGGAACCCATATGCTTTGGCTTTTTGAAGTAGATAGCAGCTTGTTTCAGAACTTGAGATGAACAAATCTAAAAGTAGTCTTAACACTTTCAGAATTGATCCAGAGAATAGGCAGTGAAGCCAGGCTTGGGAGCAGGTTTGATAGGCTCCTACACTGATACATAAAGATAGATCAAATCTATGCTGGTAATTTGTTAAGAAGTGTTTTTATAAATGAACAAATTGATGGAATGCAAGTGGAGTGAGAGTGGAATCAATAGAGACCCACACAACTTAAAGAAACTGATGGTGCAATTGTAAGTTTCTTTAGGAAGTTGTGTTTATTGACTTTATAAGGGCTTTTGTGTAAGTGTGAATACTGGTTTGTCCGAAGGCTAGCAGAGCAGGTTTGTTTGTGTACAGTCAAGTGCGACACACAGAGAAGAACACACTGAATGTGCCCCACAGAAGAAGTAGTAGTCAAGATACAGAAGCTGGGATGTGCCGTTCTGGGGAGTGAAAGATATGACTTTGCTGCTTTTCTGGACACTTGACAAATGTCAACACTGATGTTTAAATGCGAATCATATGCTGCGTGCGATGCCCTTAAGGGACTGTACAAAAATGATTGGGGACCATACACCATGGATGATAAAAATATGCAGACGATCATGATAAGCCCTGACAATCATGTCTCTACGGAGCCATGGAGTGGCCATAGAGAGAAAAAAATATGCACACAAGATAAGTGTATAAACAGAGAGCCAGCACAACAGACCTGCATTTCTCCTCAAAGCCATTATATCGCAGACAATATAATCCACAGGCTCTCAATATCCTCGTTAATTGCCTTTTACTAACAATAATCCCTTGCAAAGCAAGTGTTGTCAACATGTCTTGATAACTCATCCCTAAGCTAAAGTAAAGTTTAATTAAAGAGTCTCTATCCATAGCTAACAAGTGCCTTACGCATGGGGCGGCTGGAATGAATGATTTGGCTTTGTGCACTGCCATTATTTAATTAATTAATTCGTACGCACAAATGAACCAAAATGTGGTAACGAATTGTATCTTGTGCACTCGAATTAATCAAAGTGTGGGAATGAATTGTATCTCGTGCATTTCGAGTGCTCGATGTAGCAAAACGTGGCCTCGATATATATATTTTTTCTCTCTATGGCCACTCCGGAGCGCCGTATGTCCCTGTGTCAGGGCTTTATTTTTTACATCACAATCACCAAGTAGCAAATAGGACCAATATGTCTGTTCTGAGTAAATTATCATGTATAGGAAATGTATAGAAAACTGGGATGTGAAATGTGACCTAGACCATTGTTTGTTTTGTGTAATTTCAGGTGTTCCAGCTGTTTTTGTGGCAGTGTGGGCGATTGTCAGGGCAATGCTAGCAGATGCAAGGTAAGAGAGCAAATCTAAGTCTAAGTGCAGATCTTTTTTTTAAACCAAAATAACATTTAAAAAAAGGTCACCAAGTCTAAAGGATAAGCTTGAATATAAACATGAGAAGATGCTTAACTGTGGTGACATTTGAATCATCAGTGAAATCCGATTAAATATGCATGTTTTAATTAGCAAAATAATTCTGAATAAATGCTTCTTAGAGGAGCTTCTTGTTTATAACTTATCATGTCAGGTACACCTTATGGCTAAAAGACATCTAAAAAATGTACGTGGACACCAAACATTACACCCATATGTTATTCTTAAACATCTGATTCCAAAGCCATGGACATTAATCTGCTGCTATAACAGCCTTCACTCTTCTGGGAAGGCTTCCCACATGATTTTGGAACCTGGCTGCGGGGATTTGCTCCCATTCCCGCAGTGAGGCTGGCCGGCATGTGGCCTGGCTCATAGTCAGCTTTCTCAGAAGTGTTGGATGGAGTTGAGGTCAGGGCTCTGTGCAGGCCAGTCACGTTCTTCCACACCCAACTCAGAAAACCATCTCGTTATGGATCTCACTTTGTGCATGGTGGTATTGTCATGCTGAAAACAGGAAAGCACATGCCCCAAACTGTTACCACACCCTATTGTCTAAAATATTGTATGCTGTAGCATTAAGATTTCCATTCATTGGAACTAAGGGGCCTCGACCAAACCATACAAAACAGCCCAAAACCAAATGTTCACAAAAGTATGTATGTATACAGGCCATATAAAGTATATGTATGGCCTGTATACATTAAAATGGCCATAAAATGTATTTTAGAAACACAAAAGCTAAAATTATGGTGCAGTCCAGGATTAGTACAGGGCACCAGCAATCTACTATAGTTTAATTTGTACTATTACAAATGATCCATTTGCAGGAAAATCATCAGAGGTTTTGACCGCTGAGTTGAGTGCTGATTTTCATAAATTTTGATGAAATTATATTGCCTGCCAAATATGACCGCTCTCTGCCTCTCAGTGACCGCTGATAACATTTAGAATTTGGTTCACTCCTGCCTGTTAATGCACTGCAGAACAAACAATGCCCACTCCCACAGGCATTCTCTTTCTCTAAGCTCCAGGCAGGCCATCAGCAAAATGCCTACATCTAAATATTATTTCAAATTGTATTTTTAATCTGTGTGAACATTAGTAGCTGATATTGTAGTTTCATTTCATTTTCATTATGCGACTTATGCTACGTGCCCGTGCCCTGGTGATGGATCTTCTAAGTGACTGTAACAGAAGAAGTGTTCATAATAGGTATTTGTGTAAATTTGGTTTAGGACATGGAGTTGAGGGGAGTTGACTTTACTTTATTACTATTACAACAAAAGATATTAGGACCATACTTTGGTAAGTTCAAAGTGCAAACAGAACAAATAGGAAAACTTTCAACACAGCATTCTAATATAGCCCTCATAAAATAGACAAAAATACCATGAATAAATAAATAAATACAGAGAAGACATTAAGCGACCATTCAACAGTCTCAACAGCCTCGGGGGAACATACTTCTTTTGAACTACTCGGATTAAAAAGAAAGTTGTCCATATAGTCAAGGTGGCATTTTCTTTAAAGAGGGGAGTTGCTGGAGGAGAAGCATCCCTAACAATATACGGAGCCTTTTGGTGCACCTGAACTTTATAAATTGAAGAGCGAGACGAGAGGCCAGCAGTTTTATTTTCTGTAGTATTCAGGCTACCACACCAAACTTTAATACAGAAAGTTAGCACACTTTTGATAATGTGTAAAACTGGACCAAAGGTTCCCATGAAACTCCAAATTACACTGACTATGTATGTCAACAGTATTGCCCTACAGTAGCCATTCTCAACTAGTGGGCCGCGGCCCAGTGGTGATCCTCAGTGCGCCATCTAGTGGGCAGCGGAGGCAGTTCATAATGGCAGGCAAAGCACAGTGTGTTGAAATCCTGTCAAATGAGACTGTAAAACCATCAAAGCTCCAGTCCCAAGTCTTAAGTTTTAAAATGCTCATTGGTGTGACTTTTTGTGTGGTGACCCTGTGACCTGTGCAGGGTGTTTCCTCTCACCTCTGACCCACAGAACAGAATGGGCAGGTATAGAAAATAGCTTTTCCAAAAGTCCTGGACATTAATTCAATTAAGTTGTATTCTGTTTAGACTGTTTAAAGACCCTGGGTGAGAGGAAGTGGTGGCACCATTTTTTACAGTTAAGGCAAAATGACATTTTACAGGTAGTAGCCTAGTATTAGTAGTTATATTTTACACAGCTCAGCCTGTGTCAAACATGTCACAAGAAACTTAAGGGAATCCTTTGTCTTATTTTGTTTTACTTTTTTTTTTCTGTTTTCTGTCACCTTTATTCACCGTAAATCTCAACTTACTCTTCATTATGTCTTCATCTGCGCCCAGTCGCAACC
This sequence comes from Maccullochella peelii, assembly GCA_002120245.1. Lineage (NCBI taxonomy): Eukaryota > Metazoa > Chordata > Actinopteri > Centrarchiformes > Percichthyidae > Maccullochella > Maccullochella peelii. The sequence continues at coordinate 31,490 of LKNJ01004379.1, forward strand.
CATATGTCAACATTTTTCAGTTTCATTTGGAGCTCAGGAGCAAGTTCTCTTTTCTGCAGCTTTGTTTGCACACCAGCAAAACACCGCAGGGCTTAGGGGAATTATGGTATTTGCTCTGTAAACAACGGTGAGAGCCATGCGCGACAGAAATTGTGTGCTGTTGTTCCCCTGGCAGTACAGCCGAGGTTAATTTACACTCAGTGACCTGAAAAATAAAAGGTCTGTACATAAAACAGCACTGTAGTAAAAAGTATCTTTCTGAAACTTTGTGTTCAATTATACTGTTGTTGCTCTGTGCTAATTGTTGAGGCCATGGTTAGTGCTGATGTATTGGTTTGCATTATATTGTACGGGGGTTGCTATTTTTCTGGTGATGTTTTGTGGTAGAGGCACAGCTATAACTTACAGCTTTGCACTGTAGTGAATGAATGGATTACACATTTTGTTTAGTGTTTCTTTTATTTAACAACTTGGTGCTACCATTTTATCAATTACTATTGATAAGCTGTTACTATCAGATTATCCCATTGGACATTTCAATAGGTGAAGGTTTTAAAGCATACTCTTCTAATTCTGCATCAATTCCAACTCCTCACCTGAACATTTAGAAAATACTAGCATCTATTTAAGTCTCTGTGTAATGTACTGCGACTCTACTTTCATGCCATTTCCCCTACATTACATTGGGGATGTGTTTTCAAAGACCATGCATGTGTAACATGCAAAGTACACACTCAATAATCTGCAATACAACTAAATAATCAGGTTTGCATTATCCCGTGGAACATCCACAATGTGGAAAACTATGTTTGCGCAATGTTGGAAGGTTTCCTTTGAAGTTGTCTTTTTGCAAAAAGTCCTTCACACTTTTTTGACATACAGATAATATAGTCCCCCAAGTGTTGGTTTCACTTTTAACTAAGACTAGCATACATTCACCATATTCACACGGCGGCCCTTTTCCTCTAACTCAGGGTGGGAAGCTCAGATACTGTAATCGAAAAGATACTGTAATATTGCTGTGTTC